>JANJGK010000013.1:4268242-4308242 GCA_039081455.1 Macrobrachium rosenbergii
TTCTTTCTTCTGTCTGTGTTGCCTAAGTGAACAGACGATGCACGTTGTTCGAGAATTCCGATCGTCAGTTGCATTGCACAAACAACCCACGTAAACAGTAAGTCTGGAATTGACAAATATTGCTGATTTATGGTAACTCTTCCTCTGTACTTATTTTCCATTTTTTCCCCTTCCGCCACCATTTACGGGAGAACCTGGTATAAACATATTTCTTTTACGAAGTCTAGTGTATGAATAATGAACACTGCCCAATGAAATTGCATAAGCTATTCCTGTGCAGTAAGTAGGAATTAGGGAAAGTCAAGTCTAAGTAAAAATTCAGGCAAGCCTTGGATCCTGACATCACCATTGTTTGGAAGAGGAATAGCCTTTACCAATACTAACTTCGTATGGTAGCCGCGTGTGCGAACACCGTTGAGTTATACTTTAACTGAAGCGGGGAAAATTGACTGTGTCCGACGACGAATAAGTGGTTCATGTAAATTCCCTCACTATCACAGCTCATTCTTTCTTTGTTGGGACTAGGTGGGTAATGAAGGGGGTTTGATGTAATTCATTTGTTACAGAAATAATCCAATTATTCAATCACAGTTCCGACTGGCGACCTAATCCAATTAAGTAATTGTCTGTCTTTTGGGGGTAACTTTTAGCTTCAACTGACAGTTTACATGTGTCTTCGGCAGAGCAGGGCTACATAAATTACAGTAATTAATTAAAAACTCATTAGCCAAAGCCCACAGGTAGCAATATATATATATATATATATATATATATATATATATATATATATATATATATATATATATATATATATATATATATATATATATATATATATATATATATATATATACATAATAGATGGATAGATGACAATTACATAGATAAAAAATGAAGGTAACAGAAAGTTAACGCAAAACCGTCGAAGTGTGTGTGGGTGACGCACAGAGAGAGAGAGAGAGAGAGAGAGAGAGAGAGAGAGAGAGAGAGAGAGAGAGAGAGAGAGATGCCACATAAGAATTCAGATCGTGTTCTTCCTAATAGCGACGAAGAGGCTAAATGGGGACGAAGCGACCGCCCAACGACCTCTATGTTGTCGTGTATTTATTTCCTCTCTCTAAAATATATCGTGTAGCTGTTCACGGTATTTTTCTGCTCCTTTGATTGTAAATAAATATTTGGACGCTGCAGAACTTATATACAAGCGAGAAAATAAAAATATGGCGAGATTCTGCCAGAATTGATCTTCCACTGAAAAGACAGATACCTACAATGATGCTCACTTTTATTTTACGTAAAATACAATGACTTATAATGTGCTTTTTATTCTTTATACTCAAGCATGTATATACGCACATACATCCATATACACACGCACGTATATATATATATATATATATATATATATATATATATATATATATATATATATATATATATATATATATATATAAAATTATATCTATCTATCTATCTATATATATATAAAGTATAAACACATATATATATATACACTATATATATATGTGTGTGTGTGTGTGTGTGCGTGTGTGTGTGTGGGGGGGAGGTGTGTGTGTGTGTTTGTGTATGTGTGTCTGTGTGTGTTTGTGTATGTGTGTGTGTGTGTGTAGGATACTACTTGTCTCGACTGCAAAATTGTAGTATATAATTATAACATTTGTCTCCGTTCTACTCCTTTATAGTTTTGAAAATCTTCATTTATAAACCTAACCATATATATATATATATACGAGTATATATATATATATATATATATATATATATATATATATATATTATATATATATATACTGTATATATATATATAATATATATATATCATATATATATATATATATATATATATAATTCATAATGATTCTACTTACGAAATGTTCGATGAATAACATTTCATTTCATCTGAAAATCAATAAGTAAACTTCAGATTGATAATATAATGCGTTGATAATGATTTACCGATTGTTACGAAAACTGATAATTCCCCCCTTTATGACTGGCACTGAAAAATGGGGTGCGAATAATGCAAGCAATTAAGGAAATAAATCAAGAAGATTTAAAATTCACGATAGTAAAAACACCCAAAACATTACGATAATAATTCCCCGCGGTCAAAGTAAACAAATAAATCACCTTACAAATATTCCCAGGAATAAAAATACTCGACCAAACAAAAATAGATAAATTTGGCCGAGAATATTGAAATCTGGAATAATGTGGAGTCCGACGCGGGCCAACAAGCCCCCGGGCTGCACATTTTCACATTCGGTCCCCGGTGTCAGACGGTAAATGAAAATGAACGGAAAACATTTCGGGCCACATTCAACGCAGGGCCCAAATGGGCGTATGAATTTCATTATTGCAGCTGCTGCCAGAGTTGCAAACCATGGAAGCAACACTCTCGAGGGGAAGAATAAATAATAAACAGGAAAGGGTAATAAATAATTATAGTTTTTTTATCCCATAACAACAACGACAATAATAATACTTTTGACATGTAAATACTGATGACAATTACGACAGATGCAATGTTAAGTTCCTAAACGACGTATTCGCAATGCTACCCTAAACAATTCTTCTTGCACTTTGCTTATATTTTTATCTACTCATTTGTTTATTTTGTTCTCATAACTAACCTTTCTGTATTTCCAATTACATTCTGTTACTTCTTTCATAAGAACAATATATTCTTTGGAAGTCTGAATTTCAAGTCGATGGGCCCTGTGGGCACGTTCCATATGAACTGGGTTTATCTTCTGAACAATAATAATAATAATAATAATAATAATAATAATAATAATAATAATAATAATAATAATAATAATAATAATAATAATAATAATAATAATAATAACAATAATATAATAATAATAATGGAGAAGCAAATCCACAGTTATGTAAAGATAAATCAGTATAGATAGCTTTCGGAAACTTTGTTCGGTTCCCCATTTCAATCTGTACATATACATAACTGTGGATTTCCTTCTCCATTTTAAGACTCATGCCCCTACGAGTATTTTTTAATAATAATAATATTACTTCTACCGCTGCTGCTACAGGATAAAAATGGTATTTTTAAACACCAACGGTAATGTTGAGAAGGATAATGACGTCAGACAGGAAAAAAAATGAGTAAAGAGGCATTAGAGTAGAGAAATAAGATTAGATTGTGACTATGAAACATGCCTGACGGTTATAACACTTTAAGGATTCTGAGATGAAACTTTATATGGTTCGTACGTTCTCAAGGGAGTACTCAGTGAGCAGGTTAAATAGAGAGTCTAGGTTTGTAAACTTATCCTTTGGGAATACTTATGGTTTACCACTTCAGGCAACCGAAAGGAAAATGTTTATATATATATATATATATATATATATATATATATATATATATATATATGTATAATATATTTGGATATATGTATGTATACAAATATAAACATAATATATATATTATATATATATATATATATATATATATATATATATAATATATATATATATATATACATATGTATGTGTGTGTGTGTGTGTAGCCTTTAAAAGAATAATCTCTCGAAAGGGAACTTCACTCATTCCAAGACAAAGGAGAAACAACCAAACAACATGATAGGGATCTTGATGACATTATAGATTTCATAAAACAATATGATATTTACAATTTGCACAGATTTTTCTTCTTCTTTCTCAATGTGCTTAAAACTTAAACTGTAAGTAAAAGAGCATCTGAATGCTCTTATTCACGATTTACATAAGGTCAAATTAAAAATGAACTTTTAACCAAGTAATCATGTATATGTAAATGTTTCTGAAAAACCACTCGGTATATCATCTAACAGGCATAACGGAATCTGGTTAAAAAAAACAAAAGCAAAAAAAACAAGAAGATGAAACCTCTAGAGAGCATGTCATAAATAACATTCCAGAATGATGGAGGAGCTGACAGTAAATCTTCCGAACACGCAAAAAAGAAATACATACTGCAAAGAGCAGCAACAGCACCCCCCCCCCCCCCCCCCCCCCCCAACAACACAAAAAAATAATAACTGCAATGAAACATGCAGGCAGGTAACGTAAGACAAGACTAATCATAAAGGTTTTATGTAAAAAAAAAGGGGGGGGAGTAAACATGAGAACGAGCTAAAAAATAGCTATCCTGTTGGGAAAAAATAAACATCTAATACTAGGTGGGTTTACAAGATTTGTTCAAAGTGCTTTTTATGCAGAAGGTCGATATTAATTTATATTTGTGAATAACAAAAGAACGGTGACAGAAAGTCATTCAGATTAATGTATAAAACACAATCATAGCATTAATTTGTATGTGTATTAATAATTCACATAAAATAGTAAGGGCTTTTCAAGGCAGTATATTAAGAAATCTCTCTCTCTCTCTCTCTCTCTCTCTCTCTCTCTGATAAGGAGATTAGAAACTAAATATCACTTCTGGTTGACAGAACATTGAAAGTTGCGAGTTTACATATGAAAGACAAATGCTACTAATCATAGCATTAATTTCTATGTGTATTAATAATTCACATAAAATAGTAAGAGCTTTCAAGGCAGTATATTAAGAAATCTCTCTCTCTCTCTCTCTCTCTCTCTCGTCTCTTCTCTTCTCTCCTCTCTCTCTCGTCTCTCTCTCTCTCTCTCTCTGTGATATGGAGTTTAGAAACTAAATATCACTTCTGGTTGACAGGAACATTGAAAGTTGCCAGTTTACATATGAAAGAAAAATGCTACTTCTTTTACCCTCTGAATTACAGATAAAAACAGATCTTAAGAAACAAAACATATGCAAAGAACCTGTCCTCTTTTTTCTTCTTCTTCTCCTCTTTCTTCCGAAACACATAATTTTTGCTATATTTACCTATTTCTTACTTTTTCTTTTGTGACCCCATTACCTCGACCTGACAACCGGGGTCTTTTTCCATCCAGGCCACCGGGATCTACAACTCCCGCGGAGCAATAACATTAAAACTAAATAAGCGGCCCCGACGCTAACTAAAATTCTCCAGCATTTCCGTGCTGTGTCTACTCAAGTTAAAAACCGCTTCTTTAATTATGCACACTGCCAACTTGGGACCCAGCTGAAGCCTTTAGGCGATGTCACGCACGACGTACCATGCAGCTGGACTCCCATGCTTCTTTAAAGGGGGAAAAAAATTATCAAGAAGAGGACCCTTTTATTAATACAATTATATTAACAAGCTGCTGGAATATAGCGTACTTTATGCATGTAATTCTCGAAGTACAAGGATACAGAAATTTAGAAGCCAGAATATCAAAATTAGTTTATGCTTGTAATGCTCGAGTTACAAGAATAATGAATTTCAGAAACAAGGATATCAAAATTATTTTATGTTACGTAATTCTCGAGTTACAAAAATTAAGAAATTCAGAAGCCAGAATATCAAAATTATCTTAATTATGTAATTTTCAAGTTAAAAGATTAAGGAAATTCAGCGCCTGAATATCAAAATTAGCTTATGCTAGTAATGCTCGAGTTACAAGAATAATGGATTTCAGAAACAAGAATATCAAAATTATTTTGTTATGTAATTCTCGAGTTACAAGAATAAAGAAATTCAGAAGCCAGAATATCAAAATTATTTTGTTACGTAATTTTCGAGTTACAAGAACAATGACATTCAGAAACCAGGATATCAAAATTATTTTATGCATGTACTTCTCGAGTTGCAAGAATAAAGAAATTAAAAAACCAGAATATCAAAGTTATTTTATGCATGTACTTCTCGAGTTACAAGAGTAAAGAAATTCAGAAAACATAATATCAAAATTATTCTATGCATGTACCTGTCGAGTTACAAGAATGAAGAAATTCAGAAACAAGAACATCAAAATAATTTTATGTTATGTAACTTTCTAGTTACAAGAACAATGACATTAAGAAATCAGAAAATGAAAATGATTTTATGCATGTAATTCCCGAGATACGAGAATGGAAAAATTCAGTACCTGGCACACCAAAATTGTGTTAGGAGGTTATGATGAACATACAAACTATTTATAGGTGTATGTTCAGGAAAGTGTGTCAGAAAATAAGCAAGCTTTAGAAAAGTCTCTTTGCACGTCTTATGAGGCTAAGCGGATCATGTATAAGCCTCAGTGAGACTCACAAAATCTTTTCCTCCAAAGCAATAATGAGCTGATAGTAAGCTCACAAGGTTCATCCGATGAAAACCTGAGAAATAGGACTTGTTCAGGTTTCCATGTTGGCACGCACGAAACAAATTTGATGCATTAAAATTTCTTACACAATTGTTCTCTGCATTAATGGGGTCCTGTTAGTAAAATACACGCACACACACACACACACACACACACACACACACACACACACACATATATATATATATATATATATATATATATATATATATATATATATATATATATATATATATACATACTGTATATATAAAGTTTGTAAATGCCTGTCAATTGATGATTTCAAAATCTTAATTTTCCAAAATGGTGAAATGATCAGTTATCATTTTATAGTTGAAAAATTACGGGTACAGTCTTTTGAAGAATAGTGTATGTTAAAATTAGTTTATTAATCTGACCTCCTCTGAACCTGTAAGGCTACCATCAGCAACGCCTTGTGTATTAAAAATGAGGATGATTTATCCTGTTATGCTCAGAAACATTCATATACGCAATTCAAAGCAAGAATGATATGGAATACTTCAAATGTTTTAATTTACACACCTTCAAGTACGATCTGATGAAAAATTACCATTTCGTAAGCTTGATAGAACGATAAAAGAAACAATAATTTATAAACACACACATATATATAAATATTAAATGTATATATATATATATATATATATATATATATATATATATATATATATGTATGTATGTATGTATGTATGTATGTATGTATGTATGTATGTATGTATGTATGTATGTATGTATGTATGTATTATACAGTAATGACTTTATTAGCAAAATATATGTGCTAACCAACAGTATCCGATTTCATCCTTATTTAATGATAAAAGAAAGCCATATATATATATATATATATATATATATATATATATATATATATATATATATATATATATATATATATATATATATATAATCTCCAGTTTAAACACCTCTCTAAAGATTCATGAAAAACTCTACTTTGGCATTTTTATGTGAATAACTTCTATGGAGGATCTACTCTCTCTCTCTCTCTCTCTCTCTCTCTCTCTCTCTCTCTCTCTCTCTCTCTCTCTCTCTCTCTCTCTCTCTCTCTCTCTACCCAGTGTGCTGGCTGATCGTGGGAGCGATCTATTATACTCTCAGACGGCCAACTTCGCCCCTTGATTGACCATTGTTTGGGGCGCTCCCTCTTCTCTTGAGAAGGACACATTGGGATGCCTAGATAGGGGAAACTCGAGGGCGCCGCCAACAAGGAGGGAGATGCTGAGGGAATCGATGCGACAAAATAGGGTGGGAAGAAAAAAATTGATAATTGGACGTTACACAACAAGCGATGACGCCATTGCACTGTTTAGTGACAATAGGTGGGAATTAACTAGCATCCGCCGGTTCTGAAACTTCGGAATATATAATATGGAATCTACACGTGTTTCTAAGAGGATAAATGGAATAACTGGTTTTACCCATCATCCTCTGGTGATTCTGCAACTGCGTAATAAATAATACAGAAAATGTACTTGTCTCTAAAACGATAAACTGAATGACAGGTTTTACCAATTATCCTATGCTGATTCTGAAACTGCAAAATACATTAGACAGAAATCACACTTCCCTTCAAAAATATGAAATGAATGACAGGTTTTACCAATTATCCTCTGGTGAAAATAATCAAATGACACAAAGTGGTCACGTTAGAATAATCCAAATTTTATGTTCTTTTATGCAAATGATTTTTCCTTTTTAGTCCAATAATATTGTTTCTCGTTGTATCAATAAATGCAATATACAGCAACAGTACGGAAGATTTTAGGTGATTTTTTTTCAAAACATTGATTAAATATTCTAAAAAGCTGAGATTAAACTCATATTTATGCTAAATCTCTATAATGGATTAGCTAGAAGCTCGAAAATACACTGGGGGGCAAAATTCATTTACACAGGAAGTGAAAAGTACGGATATTTTATTTCCTGGCCAGCTTTCAATGCAACGAAAAAGTAGTTATTAATTTTAATTAACTGAATAAAACCCTCATGTAATATTATCTCTATGCTATGATCATGCTGGTAATCTCAATATTGTTATCAATGTTGTTACAGTCACAGGAAGTACTAAGTGTAAAATTCAATCCTATTTTCAAATCATCCTACTTGATGGTTGAATTGCATCAGAAACTGAAATATATAAAACCTGGAAATCTGTTTCTGTTTTCATGGGGATTAAAACCGGTGTGGAGGGATCAGGTGAACAGCTTTTATTTTGTTGTTCCTCAAAAAAGGAAGGAATAAAAAATTAAAAAAACGATCAACAACATTTTACAGTTTTTTTTTACCAAACTGCTCTTTTTTTTTTTCCATTGGCTACTTCAAGTGTTTACTTTATTTGTTTTTAATGTTTCTGTAAAGGATTAGTTAATTACTTCAGTCAAGGGAATTGGATGGCTTTAAGCTATTCACGCAAGACTGTTTTTTTTTTTTTATTTACATGTTCCAAAGGCTAAGTCATAAAGTCCCACATGAAGTTCAGTGGAAATATTTTAAACAGGCCAGAAAGTCGAGCAAGTCAGTAAATTTCGAAATGCTATGGGAATTCTACTTGGAATAAGATCCAAGTTTCTTCGTGCTTTTGACGACACGATATTCAAAAATATTATCAGAGTCATTCAATGAGATTTCGTGAAGGGGAAGTCTATGGATTAAGGAATATTTTATCTGTGTATAAGAAGGATCCCGATCAGGATAAGGTGAGGAGTGATGCTCATGGAAGGTACGACGGACACATCTTGATATCCGGAAAATTTTGCGAAGAAGAAGGCAGCTGATCCACGTAAAACTATAAGCCAATCCTAACGCACATTAATTGAAAAATCCCAAAACTTGGATGTTTCAGTTGAGTCTTTCCTGTTTTCAAAGATCACTTAATGTTGCAGACCAATTCTAACGCACAGTAGATAAAAAAAAATCTAAAAAATCTAAATTTCCAGTTATAACAGATTTTCTAGTTTTCAATTAGCGATAAAACTGTTGTAGGTAAGTCACTACCTAAAGCGAAGAGATAGCAGGGCTGAGAGAAGTAATGAAAAAAAATATTTTAAAATATGTTTAGGTAATGATCGTCATCATTTACAAAATAAAAATATCTTTTACACGCGAGGAAAAGATGGAGGCTCCCTGATGAGTCCAAACGGCTGGGTTCGCTCAGAGGTTCTAAACATGACACTGAAACATCAGTTGCAGTTAAAGAGAATATTTACGCCGATAAGGCTTCTCTGAAGGACGGAAAAGTATCTTGTCAAGAGAGCCCATCCCTGGCTCTGCCTTAAGAGGATGAATGCGGCAGCGATTACGGTTTTGTTATTCTCTTTGAAGCTGTTTTCTCTTATTAGAAGGGTTTTCTCGGCTGCAAAAATTTATATTTTGTACTAGACTTCAGCACGTAGCATAACTAATTTAAATTTTTTTAAGGAACCATTTAAATTTTTTTAAGGAACCATTTCCACTGATCCAGTCATCTTTGCCATTCGTCACAAGCATATATATATATATATATATATATATATATATATATATATATATATATATATATATATATATATATATATATATATATATATATATATAATATATATATACATTTATATATATATATATATATATATATATATATATATATATATATATATATAATATATATATATATACATATATATATATGTATGTGTGTGTGCATACACATCCCAGGAATGAAAAAGTTTATAACAAATAGCAAAGACGAGGCATCATATTTATTTTGTAAAGTTTTAGGGTCATCTGAAATGATTCTTTAAAACAATTAAAATACTTGTTGCTATGTACTGAAGTCTTGTGCAGAATAAGAATTTTCCCAGCCAAGAAAACCTTTCTACTAAGAGCAAATATTTTCAGAGAATAACTGAACAGTAATCACTGAGGCATTCATCCCCTTAAGGATGAACAGGGATGGGCTTTCTCCTCAAGATACTTTCCCGGCAGATTAGAAGTCTTCATAGAAGCCTTATCTCCACCAATATTCTCGTTAATTGCAACTGATCTCTCAGTATCAGGTTCTGAACTTCTAAGCGGACCCAGTCGTTTGAACGTATCGGGGATCCTATATATTTTCCGCGTGTAAGGTACATTTTAGTTTTCTGAAGAGAAAACTGTTGTGCCGGCTTTGTCTGTCCGTCCGCACTTTTTTCTGTCCGACCTCAGATCTTAAGAACTACTGACGCTAGAGGCCTTAAATTGCTATGTTGATCACCCACCTTCCAATCATCGACCATACCAAATTGTAGCCCTCTACCTTCAGTAGTTTTTATTCTATTTAAGGTTAAAGTTAGCCATAATTGCGTCTGGCAACAATATACGCCACGCCACCACCGGGACGTGGCTAAAGTTTCATGAGGCGCGGCTCATACAGCATTATACGGAGACCACCGAAAGATAGATCTATTTTCGGTGGCCTTGATTATACGCCGTAGCGACTGTACAGAAAACTCGATTGCGCCGAAGAAACTTCGGCACATTTTTTACTTTTTTTCTAACGGGTATGATTACTGCCTAAGCATGCTTAGAATTCTTTTTTTTTTATTTGTTCTTCCCACTCTATCATATCTTTGCTTTACGCAATGAGTTACTTGAAACAACTGTACGCTGACTAAGGCGCCCAATAAAACAGGGAAGCCTCATAGCAGAACAGTCAAATTTTAAGGATGTTTGAGAAACTTGTGCACTGGGATATGTATGTATGTACGTATGTAAATATGAATAATATATATATATATATATATATATATATATATATATATATATATATATTAATATATATATATATATATATATATATATATATATATATATATATATATATATATATATTATATATATATATATATATATATATATATATATATATATATATATATATATATATATATTAATATTATATATATATATATATTAATATATATATATATATATATATATGTATATATATATATATATATATATTAATATATATATATATATATATATATATATATATATATATATATATATATGTAACGATGCACTCCACAATGAAGATGAAGGACAAATTAAGAACTCTATTTCCTTTTCCTCTGGTTTCTCCTTCATCTTCATTGTGGAGTGCATCGTGATATTTTATCTTCGTGATTGAGAAGAACACAACTAAATATATGTATATATATATATATATATATATATATATATATATATATATATATATATATATATATATATATATATATATATATATATATATATATATATATATATATATAATAAATGGTTTGTGTTCATTTGCACGAGACAGAGAGAGAGAGAGAGAGAGAGAGAGAGAGAGAGAGAGAGAGAGAGAGAGAGAGAGAGAGAGAGACTGCGAAGAAAAGATGATATTGGCATGTTGCCATAAATCCTGAGGCTAAACAACCTCTCTCTCTCTCTCTGCTTATTTTGGAAAAAAAAAAAAAAAAACCAAGGGGGGAAAAAACTGCAACTTTCTCAAAAACTTCCTCAAAACTATTGGGAAAGCGACGTCACTCAATATCACGTAAAAGGAGCTCGGTCCAAAAACTTTATGACCATCTGTCTTATGGGAGGGGGGGGGGGTGAGTCCCGATTTCCAGCGCTGCTGACAACAGAAGTGGCCGCGAAACGAAAACAGAAACTGCTTTTCCGTAATGAGGTGATGGAAGATGAGTACTGAAAATTGCTGCCAAACGTCAAACTATCTTTCCCAATGCTGATCTTTTTTTTTCTGCTTTAAATTACAGTCTTTCTCCACCGAAGTTGGTGGTACGTTTACCAAAAAAAAAAAAAAAAAAAAAAAAAAAAAAAAAAAAAAAAAGTGCCACAACCTTCGCCTCATTTTTAATTATCTCTTCTCTTCACGTTTTCTTGCAGCACTCACCGACGCCAGATTTTACACACGCAGGTCCATCAATCAATTATTCAATCTTGCATGATTGGCTAAGGCGGTGTTATTAAAATGCTCTGTCAGTCGCCCATCTCGCACAGAAACACAGAATCACCAAAGTCTCACCCACTGCATTTTTAAACGCTTCCGTTATATCAAATTTTTTTTATTATTGTTGTTTTCCTTTTACTGTATCTCCGTTCATATTATCTTTCTTCCATCTTGCTATACACCCTCCCCTAACAATTATTTCAAAGTGCAACTGCTTTGAGGTTTTCCTCCTGTTACACCTTTCAAACCTACCTACTCTCAATTTCCTTTCCAGCACTGAATGACCTCGCCTAAACTCTATATTCAATTCCTATTAATGCCGAAGGGAGGAAAGGGACATTATTCAAAAGAAATGCCTTTGGGACTCTCTACCGTCTTCACTAAGGTAATCCTTACGTGCTCAAAGGGAATTTTGTCGTTTGCTCACGGCAAGTCTTCAATACCACCGTTATCTCTTGTTTGTTATCGTTACCGTAAATCAAGTAAATTTGCACTTTCTAACAGATGTAGGTCCTACTAGACTCTACTGTCATTTTATTTCCTTAATAGCAATCCTCAACTAGCTGCCTTTTAATTTTACATTTAATAAAATTTCCTCCATAGCAATCCTTACTGAACTCCATTTTAGTTTCGAAATAAATAAAATTTCCTTAATAGCAATCCTCACTGAACTTATTTTCAATTTTATAATTGATACAATTTCCTTAATAGTAATCCTCAATGAACTCCATTTTAATTTCAAAATTAATCAAATTTCCTTATTAGCAATCCTCAATAAACTACCTTTTAATTTTATAATAAACAAAATTTCCTTATAGCAATCCCAATGAACTCCATTTGAATTTTATAATATATAAAATTTCCTTAACAGCAATCCCAATGAACTCCATTTGAACTTTATAATAAATAAAATTTCCTTAATAGCAATCCCAATGAACTCCATTTGAATTGTATAATAAATAAAATTTACTTAACAGCAACCCTCAATGAACTCCCTTTCAGTTTTATAATGAATAAAATTTCCTTATTAGCAATCCTCAATAACCTTTCTTTTAATTTTATGATTATCAAAATTTCCTTAATAGCAATCCTCAATGAACTCCATTTGAATTTTATAATAAAGAAAATTTCCTTAATAGCAATCCTCTCTGGACTCCATCTCAATTTTATAATAAATAAAATTTCCCTAATAGCAATCCTCTCTGGACCCCATTTCAATTTTATAAAAAATAAAATTTTCCTAATAGCAACCCTCTCTGGACCCCATTTCAATTTTATAAAAAATAAAATTTCCCTAATAGCAACCCTGAATAAACTCCCTTTTAATTTTGTAGTGCATAAAATTTCCTTTATAGAAATCCCAAGTTTAATATTTTTCATAATAAATAAAATTTCCTTAATAGTAAAACTCGTCGCTCTTTCCCATGCCATTGCAATCGGGGCAATTAAATAAACGCTCCCGAGATCTTCCTCACCATTACCTCCGTGACAAACACCTAACTTCACCTGCTAATTGACTTCAACAGTGACGTCAGAAGGAGAAAATTCTGACTAACTTCTCTGAGAGAGAGAGAGAGAGAGAGAGAGAGAGAGAGAGAGAGAGAGAGAGAGATTACTCTGACAAAATATGTCATCGTTATAGAGGTAATGGAAAAGACGCTTGCAATATCGTTTGGATTTTTATTGTTTTGAATTTTAATTCTGAACTTCAAAACTTTGAAATAAAGACTGTTGTCGAATTATGTCGTTTTGTAACATGATACTGAACGTTCATTATACATTCTGTGACATTATACATAGCTTATTTTACACAAAAGCGCATTTATATGCAGGAATATATATACATATATAAATCATATTTATACATATATAAATATTATATATATATATATATATATATATATATATATATATTTATTTATTTATTTATATATATGTATATATATTCTTACATATATATACATACATACACACATATAAATATATATACATAGATAGATAGATAGATAGAGATATTATATGTGAGTGTGTTTGTGATAAAAACACAGCTTTCAATAGTTGCATACGAGAAAGTAACACACCATAAAGATCCAAAAAGTTTGAATTACTAATAAATGATAAAAATTAAACTTCAAACCTACGAACAATTTCCTTCCAGTGACATTCCTGAACGCCTTCTAACTAAAGCCAACCAGGTAAATGGAAAAAAAATCCCCTTCCTGATTCTCCATATCCGGAATCCCCATTCCTAAATCCCCATATACGAAATCCCTTTCCTGAATCCCCACATACGGAATCCCCTTCCTAAATCTCCAAACCCTGAATCCCCATATCCGAAACACCCTATATCCGGAGTAACCTCCTGAATCCCCATATCCGGAATGCCCCCCAAATCCGGAATCCCCACCCCAATCCGGAATCCCCACATCCGGAAGAAATAATCCAACAATGGCCGAAACTCCGAAGTTTTGGAGTTGTTGGCTTTTCCGTGTTCGGAGCACAGAGATGAGGCAGACGATCCCTAAATAAAAGTCTAAATGGAGGAACTGGTTGTTTTTCGTGCTGCTTCGTTTTTTTTTTATTCCTGCCTGTTGTTTTTTCCAGAAAGCACAACAACTGGGACTTCGAAAACATTGCTATCTTTTCTCTCTCTCTTTTTTCCCCCGTTTTCCTATCAACAATAATAACTTCAATAGTAGGTTCCAGAGGAAGCATTTGTTTGGTGCTATTATTATTATTATTATTATTATTATTATTATTATTATTATTATTATTATTATTATTATTATAAAATACTCATAGCAGCACGAGTCTCAAAATGTTGAAACAAATCCACAGTTATGTAATTTTGTTTGGTGCTGTTATTATTATTATTATTATTATTATTATTATTATTATTATTATTATTATTATTATTATTATTATTATTATTATTATTATAAAATACTCATAGTAGCATAAGTCTTAAAATGTTGAAACAAATCCACAGTTATGTATGTGTAAAAACATATTTAAAAATAAAGCTCTCTCTTTGGCTTTACTTTTAAATATATTTGTACATGTGCATCACTTCAGATTAGCTTCTCCATTATTATTATTATTATTATTATTATTATTATTATTATTATTACACTTCGGATTTGCTTCTCCATTATTATTATTATTATTATTATTATTATTATTAGCCAAGCTGCCAACGCGGTTGGAAGAGCAGAATGCTATGTCCTCAAGTGGTCCAATAAGGAAAACATCCAGTACGGAAAAATAAATACAGAAATAAAGAATAAACCATATAAGAGAATTAAAATAAAAGGAAGAGAAACCGAAAAAAAGGTAGATCAGTTAAATATAAAATTAGGCTCGTGTGAGTTTGCTTATCAAATTAGAGTCACATTTGAACTTCTGATGTTCCAGTGATTCAATTACTTGATTAGGAACAACTTTCAGTTTTCTGTCCTAAATGCTGCAACAGCGAAAACAACTTGCAAACATCGGCGGAATATACCAAGTCTTTCATCTCCCGCTTCCCTTACAACAATAACATAAACAACAACTTCAAACAACCTGATTCAAACGATAACTTGGTCTTCATTCATCCAGTTTTTTTTATATAACAATAACAACAAATTTTTTCCTGATTCCTGTAAAAGTAATTTGAATTCACTTTCTTTACCATCACTGTCCCTTGTCTACATCCTTTTAATTTCTCAAGAAGAAGAAGAAGCAGAAGAAGAAGAAGAAGAAGAAGAAGAAGAAGAAGAAGAAGAAGAAGAAGAAGAAGAAGAAGAAGAAAAAGGAAATTATAATTTCATCATCTTCACTCCCTTGTCGATTTACTTAAAATAACATCAACAAAAACAGCAATCAAACTATTGCATATAACTAAAAATTACACAAAAAATTTTCCCCTTGTCTTTAACAACAACGAAAAATCATCCTGCTTCGTAACACTGTTCCTCCTCCTCCTCCTCCCCTTTCCCCCCCAAGAGCAACAAAACAGAAATATAACTTCCCATTATGCTGGAATAAAGGCAATATCGGGGGGACTCAAATGACGGCCATTAAAATGGATATTTTCCATTTTTAAATGATAACAGCGAATCACTGAACGAATCCAGTTCAAATATATTCATTTATTCCCATTCGAAAGCTTCATGTGCGGATAAGAGAGTAAAAATAATAGAATTTCATGAAAAATAATAATTAGGAAGACTAAGAAACCTGAGATCAGCGCCTGCACTATGAGCCTACAGAGGCCCAACAGGACTTTAACTTTTAACTAGTACAAAATAAACTTACAGGAAAAAGAAATGCAAATGTTGTAAATACTCGTAAATAACAAATCTTAAAGAGAAAAAATAATAGAAAATGAGTGATGTTGCAAAATTCGAGCCGAAAAAAAGTCACCAAATCTACAACGCTTTCATCACGTGTGAAATAGAAAGGTCCCCAGAATGACAGAAAAAAAAAAAAACCTGATCTCGATCACCGAAAAATATAGTCGGCGCAGTTAAATGATCTCGCGTAAGCCGGGCAATAAGCCCTCACGCGAGCAAGAGGGCTTTTGAAAAACGACCCCCTTTTCAATTTGGTGGGCGAAAATTATCATAAACTCAAATCCAGCCGACATCAAAAACTTTTTTTTTTTTCCGACCTGATAAAGTTATATGCTTCGAGTTAATTGAAAGTCCTGCGTACTGTGTCTGCCTAAGTAACTAATGCAGAGCTGATTGCATTTCTAATCATCGGCATGACGACACGGATTCGCTTTTTGTTGACAAACATAACAGGTTCATTTCGAGTCTAAAATGGCGGGAGATTTTCCCAAACTTTTTCCCGGTTATTAATATTCCGTACGTATCATCATGCACTAAATATACACGCGGCAAACGTGAAGCGAAATGGTGGGTAGTTGTCATTATAACAAAATTGACTTAGGTAGTTATAATGAATACGGTTCAATGATTATATTATCTTTGCAAATTACTCCTATAACAGAATTTAAACAAGTACAAAATACGAATCGAGTTTTCTGTACAGCCGCTACACCGTATAATCAAGGCCACCAAAAATAGATCTATCTTTCGGTGGTCTCGGTATAATGGTGTATAACCCGCGGCCCATGAAACTTTAACCACAGCCCGTTGGTGGCCTATCCTATATCGTTGCCAGAAGTATGAGTATGGATAACTTTAACCTTAAATAAAATCAAAACTACTGAGGCTACAGGGCTGCAATTTGGTATGTTTGATAATTGGAGGGTGGACGATTAGCTTACCAATTTGCAGCCCTCTAGAGTCAGCAGTTTTTAAGATTAGAGGGCGGAGAGAAAAAGTGCGGACAGAAAAAAGTGCGGACAGAATAAAGTGCGCACAGACAGACAAAGCCGGCCCAATAGTTTTCTTTTACAGAAAACTAAAAGAGGATTTTATATCAGTACACCAACAACTTTCGCTTTCCCGACATCTTAAACAAATTAAATTTAATAGCTGATTACTCAAGGCAATTCTCTCTTGTTTACCAGCGGTTGGGCAACTGCCCTCTTTCTTTCTTTATTTTTATTTATTTCTTTCTTTATTTATTTATTTCTTTCTTTCGTCCAAAGGACGATCAGCCAGAAAGGAGAGACAAGCCAGAGGAGAAGGTGATGAATAAATAAATAGAGAATGGAAAATAAAGCGGATACACCTCAATTCAAGAGACGTCACCAGACACCAGAAATGAATTTCATCCTCGCTTAAATATTTATAGGTCAGAACGCTCCACAACTGCACTGGGCACTCTATTCCACATTTTCGTTGCAGCCAAAAATAAAACTCCTGGCAAAGTGAGTGGTATTAAACCTGATGCTACCGAACTATGCCCGATGCCTCGGAAAACCTGTTGTGCTTCGGCTGACTCAAAGGAGTAAATTAAGGGCTTGGTATTTAGCCCACTGCGGCGGGTCACAGTCAGCGTGGAGAGGGGCACTTGGCTGCTTGCCAATTCATCTCAAAAGATGAGCTGAGAACCTACAGGATACCACTTCTGGAGCTCTCAAACGAAAAGGCATGTGGAAAAAGATTCACACGCAGATGTATAATGTGTATATGTGTGTGTGTGTGTGAGCGTAAGTAAGTACCTGATTGTGTATGCGAGCGTACGTGGATTAATACACATATGCCAAAGATGAGTAGGCAGACAGGAGACAAACAGGCAGAATTGTTGTTTTTTATTAAGATGGCTTTATGCCATGATGGGCTCTTGCTCACAGAGCAGCCCCGTAACAACAGACAGAGAGGTAGGCACGCAGACAGGTAGATGGAATGCCCTACTTATAACGAAATCAATCAGAAAACGAAAACCTCATTTTGTCTGCAGAATAAAAATGAATGTTATGACATTCGCAAAAGTAACAATGATAATTCTAAAATGATGGAAACGGCAATGCCAACCAGAGCATTTTTACTCGTTTTATTGACGGACTGTAACGAGGTCAAACTTTGCATTATATTTTTATCAAACTTCAAATGTATCTGCCTAATTGTAAGGGGTACAATGCTAATAAAAATTACACTAAACAATATTACCTTCCTAATTGCATAAGAAGAAATATGGCTTTAGAGAACACGGAATATTATGCTAATAATGTTTAATTTTACAGACATACGTTTGCTTAAGAATATTCAATTGCATGTTTACCGAGAGAGAGAGAGAGAGAGAGAGAGAGAGAGAGAGAGAGAGAGAGAGAGAGAGAGAGAGAGAGAGAGAGAGAGAGAGATGTGGAGCAAAATTAATAAAACAAATGACTGTTTCATCGCTAAGAGCATCTATCAACTATTTCCTGCTCACGGAAAAAAAAAAAAAACTTGTGCCCAATTATATTTGATGTACCCTTGTCGAAAAAGTTTAAACAATTAAAACAGACTTGATATCCATTCAGGTAAATGAACAAATGGATCTCTAAAGAGTCTCCGCACACACATCATGCACAAAAAGCAGCAGAATATTGCTCGAGTCATCGATATCGGTAGTCGATGAAACAGCAGGACCGGAAAAAATGCTGCAGTTTGAATAAAACTATTTGATTACTTTTTTTGTCGAGTCGTGAAACACAAATCATTGTAGTTACAAATGCGAGATATCATGTCGAAAAACCAAACTTCATACATATACAAGTGGATGCAATGATGCCTATTATCACTGGTTCTGAAAGAACAAAAATGGCAATCACAGATAAAAATATTATAAATTTGGCGAGTGAATCGGAAACAGGATCCACCTCACCCTCTCGATTTCATACTAAGTAATAAACTACAACGTTTGTGTACACAAGCTTGGATAATGTTTTAATTTATGATCATTTTTAATTTACATTTTAAAGGATGCCTCCATTTGAAAGATAGTATTGCTCTAATAATGTTATTCACCGTAACATGAAAAAGGTTTAACCTAAATTACACACACACACACATGTATATATATATATATATATATATATATATATATATATATATATATATATATATATATATATATATATATATATATATATATATATATATATATATATATATATATATGAGTGTGTGTGTGTGAATGTGCGTGTGTATATGTGCGATTGAGTGTAATAACCTATCGCTAAAACGCTACATTATTTTCCAGTTGCAGCAAAAGGTATCCGAATTCGACAAAGACTTGTATGTATGAGCTCAATTAGATTTTTTATTCCTCCTGTAGCATAGTGAGCTGAGTGGTACAACTCACTCTTTGTAAGTTGCATGGGTTCGAATTCCACCAAGGAGGTAAGCAAGGGTTTCTTTGTTTATTTCCAATCTGGACTCTAGGCTTGAGGTAATAAGAATATCAAAAGAGTGAGGAAATCTGTAAGTTATGAGTCATTGTCTACACACACACACACACACACACATATATATATATATATATATATATATATATATATATATATATATATATATATATATATATATATATATATATATATATATATACTGTATATATATTTTATATATACTCTCAAGCTTCTCTGCATCCATGAACATAAACAAAAGTACAAAATGGCACCAAACCAAACACACAGGAAAACCGGTCTTCACGAAATTCGCGAAAATACACCAAAAATAACCTTTTTTTTCTGTTTTTTTTTTTTTGTTCCCCGACCCTAGAACGATAAAGGCTTCGACTTGTCTTTCGGCGTCTCTCTATTCTGTTGACAGAAAGAGGAAGGGGGGAAGTATTTTATTTATCTCCCAAATAGCGGTAGCTGTTATTACCAGATATATTCGACGGTCTAAGGTTACTCGGCGGGAAAACCTGCGAAATATCTTACCTCAGGAAATGTGACGGAGACATCCGAGATCTTTCGGGTCCTGTTATCCCTTGAGGGAAAAACTATAATGCTACTGTAGTCCTGACGTCTCTTTCCTTCTTCCTCTCTCTATTTTCCTGGTGCCTCGTCGGATATTGCTGCTCGGAATCCGACGAGGCCTTTAAGGTACTCTCATATTTGTTTCTATATTTTAGCTGGACGTTGTACGTTTTAACACGAAGTAATGTCATAAAAAGTAAGTACCTTGATATGAACTTTATCAAGCAACGCTGCGCGCCATACACACGAATCATACGCAGCTGCAATACAGACGTCATTAATTTATACGCGTTCTTTTCCTGTTACCTTTATGTTTCCATTTGCGCCATTTAGGGATTTTACATAAATGCTTCATATGCGTTTTCAAGGGAGAGAGAGGATGATAACCACGAAATATTATTTTCATCCAAATGTCAACAACGTTTACAATGAGTGAATGTTTTCTTTCAATTGAATTTTGAAATGGCTCGCTTCTGCTAAAAGGAGCTTCGCATTAAAAGTAAAAAAAATTGGTCATGAACGGTTTTTATAACACTGTTTCCATGTCCGGAAGAATAAATGTTTAACATTTCTCACAATTTTTGCTGCATGCCATTGCTATTCTGTTGTCAAATGGTAATGACCCCCGTGTTTTGTTGTTAGTAATCACTACGGAAATTATGAATACAGAAAAATAAATGGTGTGACCAGAGAGGATTAGGTAGTTATTTTGTAGAGAGAGAGAGAGAGAGAGAGAGAGAGAGAGAGAGGAGAGAGAGAGAGAGAGAGAGAGAGAGAGAGAGATTTAATTAAGCCACAAATACCCTTTCCCAGAGAGGATTAGTTAGCTATTTTGTAGAGAGAGAGAGAGAGAGAGAGAGAGAGAGAGAGAGAGAGAGAGAGAGAGAGAGAGAGAGAGAGAGAGAGAGAGAGAGGTTTAAATAAGTCACAAATACCCCTTTCCCAGAGAGGATTAGTTAATTATTTTAGAGAGAGAGAGAGAGAGAGAGAGAGAGAGAGAGAGAGAGAGAGAGAGAGAGAGAGAGAGAGAGAGAGAGAGAGAGAGAGAGAGATTTAATTAAGTCACAAATAGGCGAGGCGTTATCACAGATTTTAAAGACGTCCCAAACTGATGGGTGAATACGCATTAAAAACTGCCCTGAACTCCGCATGAAAAGTCAAAGATATAGCGCAAGTTTTACAATAAAACAACGATAAATATGATTAATGATGAGGGAAAATGCTTCTAGAATGCGTTTTGTATCATATAGAAAGTAAATGTAAATAAATGCTAATGCTGAATACGCACATATAAACACACACACACATATATTATATATATATATATATATATATATATATATATATATATATATATATATATATATGTATATATATATATATATATATATATATATATATATATATATATATATATATATATATTACATAATGTAGAATCTACTGGTCACTTTTTACCAGATACGTATGTAATTGTATGAATATATATATATATATATATATATATATATATATATATATATATATATATATATATATATATATATATATATATATATATATATATATATATATATATATATATATATATTATGGCGCTCTCTATAACCCTGATAGTGTATCCAAGCTCCCTGTAACTACTCCCAGCCATCTGAGGTCGTATAACAATTAGCCACCTGAGGCGTCTCAGGTAACAGCCGTCGAGTGCCAATCTTTAGTCGACCGAACTTCTTCATTATTCAGGCCCACTAAATAAGGCGTCGTGTTCCTAGAACCCTTTAACTATCCCTTGAGACTCAGAGGAACCCTCCATTTACTTCAGGTCTCTTCACTATTAATAATTAAACATGTTAAATGTCCGTAGACATTATGATTACTGTGTCAACACGGTTACCAATCGAAATATTTGGAAATATCTTTAGAACGTCTATTAATGATGGAAATATATTTTTCACTCGATCAAAGCTACGAAAGGAAGAGAGGTAACTTGTTTATATATATATATATATATATATATATATATATATATATATATATATATATATATATATATATATATATATGTGTGTGTGTGTGTGTGTGTGTGTGTGTATGTGTGTTTCTGTGTTTTAGTTTGTGTACGTACATATGTACACACATATAAAGTTGTTGGCAGATACAGTTTTGACTTTTCAGAGGAGCAAAAGGAAAATAATCCAGAAAAGGTGGCAACCAGAGTTATAAGTGTCTCAGAAGCCGAAGGAAAGATAACTTTATCTGACACTTCTAAGAAATGCAGAACGAAGTTAATTCTACCCCAAAACTTTTGATTTAGGGAGCTTGGGACTCAGGCGAATAGAAAATGGGCTTAAAAACTTCCACTCTCTAAAACCTTCACTCTCAAAATTCAGAGCTTAGGAAAAAATGAATGGCTGGGCTAAAATTAATGGCGGAGTTCTACAAAAAAAATATTTACCCAAAAATACCAAATTTACGTTTCATAAGAAGGAAAAGATTAGTCAGTTTAGATCCATTATTGCCAAGGAGAGAAAACTTACCTATAAAGTTTGATTCAAGTTGGTTTAGCAGAACTCTACAACATAAATGGAAAAATTATTATATTTCTTTTGTCAGAGGTACTTGATACTGAATTTAAATTAAAAGAAGTGGGAGAAACTACTTAAAAAAGACACTCCATAAACTTTCCCAATAATTAACATCAATACAAGGGTTTTTTGTTTGTTTGTTATTCTCAAGTGTTATGTAATGCATTTCTTTATTTCATGGATCTGCGTTCTTTATTTTGTTAAAAGAAGTATTAGCCACGGAGCAAATATACTTTAACATCAGAAAGTGATTAGCTGTCTGTTTGCCTTGATGGAGTCCATAGGTCCACGCCACGCCGATCACAATTTGTCACACTTAAAGGCTTCATTCGGGGAAGGGTGGGTGGTGTTTTGGGGTCAGCTTCGTACAAACCAAACAAACAGCGATTTGTTCCAGGGCACAAGGAGAGTGTTTTCATAGGAGCATCAGTCCATGTTTCACAATTACCTAAATCCGGTCCGTATGTTTTCACTGCTTCCTTAAAATTAAATGCTCCGAGACACATACGGTACTGACTTTATTTATGAAAGAAACGGAAGTCTGAAGCGGCTCTGAATTATTCATTTAAAAAAAAAGTGAAAATGCGCCGATGTTTCTTCAGCGCAATCGAGTTTTCTGTATATCCCATAATCAAGGCTACCGAAAATAGATCTATCTTTCGGTGGTCTTCGTACAATGCTGTATGGGCCGCGGCCCATGAATCTTGAATCACGGCTCGGTGGTGGCCTATCCTATATCGTTGCCAGATGCACGATCATGGCTAACTTTAACCTTAAATACAATATAAACCACTGAGGCTAGAGGGCTGCAATTTGGTATGTTTGATGAGTGGAGGGTGGATGATCAACATACCAATTTGCAGGACTCTAGCCTCAGTAGTTTTTAAGATCTGAGGACGGATAGAAAAAGTGCGGACGGACAGACAAAGCCGGCGCAATAATTTTCTTTTACAGAAAACTAAAAAGGAAATAATTTCAACGCGTTAATGGAAGGGATGTTTCATATGCAGCATCGGGGAATATACTGTATAACAAAACTATCCTAAACTCAGGCAGGACTTTTGTCAAAGGAAGGTCGGCAACATAACTCGGAAGTCTCGCCTTTGAGCAAAGTAGCCATCGTCTAGAAGAGAATAGTGCGAGCTACTTTAGCTACCTTTTGAAGTGACAAGAGACGCCGTGCCTGGAAGGAACTATTCCTCAGCTATCTCTTGAAGTGACAATGAACGCCGTACCTGAAGCAACTATTTCTCACAACTACTACAGAAGGCTTGTGAGCACATACTAGTAGCCTAACATTCACAGGTGCTTAAAGAGATTATTTCACGAACGCTGAAGAAATGTCTTACTCGAAAGATGGTTGCTATGAACGGCTCTTCAACCCTTCGGAAGCTTCCACAGCTAAGTAATAGAAGACTGAAATACAATACTTGTAAGGCAAGGCTTCTAAACAACTCCTATTTAGGAGGTAAGAGTCAAAGGAAATATATTTCAACACGTTATGCATAGGCCTTCCTGGCAGAGTGATCACAGGCATTATTGTAGAAATCTATTCCAAATTCTCCTCCACTTACGAATGTAATTAACCTGAAAAGGATTTGGTTATATAAAAATGAAATAAAATCAGCTGATACGTGTCTGATATCGCAGTAAGAGAGAGAGAGAGAGAGAGAGAGAGAGAGAGAGAGAGAGAGAGAGAGAGAGAGAGAGAGAGAGAGAGAGAGAGAGAGAACATATTTAACAAATTACCTATTATTAAAACTGATCGACTCAACAGATAGAGTGGGCAGGATGTGGCCAAACCGTTTATTAAGAATTATTGCCCTATAAAACTCAGACTGCATTGGAATTGTTGCAAAATCTTCAAAGGTCTGGAAAAAGGGATGAAAATAAGACCTTAATTATAACTTTGTAATAACGTAAATACCTCGCCCTGAAATTCCCTCTCTTTACCAAAATGATTCAGTACGAAAAATCGAGCAAATCATCAACTATTTAGTCGCAAAATGTTTGCATCCTCGCGACTGGCATTTACTGATGAGCAAAAAATAAAAATGAATAAAATCACCCATGGAATTCAGCATTTTGTGACTTCACAAAAGAAGACGAAAGATCAAGGCCATCCGAGTTGATCATTTCAACATTTAACTGGTAAAACTGTACACAAAGTGATGGGAAAAGATGGAATTTAAAGCATAAAATACATAGCAATACCGTCTTTCTTTGTGCATTCATTCGTGGCCCAAAAGGAATGAAAAAGTATGTATGTATGCATGTAGGTATGTATCTATACCAGTACTTATATGAGCACACACTACATACATGCATACCTACGCATGCATTATATATATATATATATATATATATATATATATATATATATATATATATATATATATATATATATATATATATATATATATATATATATATATGTATATATATATATATATATATATATATATATATATATATATATATATATATATATATATATATATAATGTTCTAAGGCAAATGCTTCCATGCATAATTTTCCTAGCCCAAATATAAACCAGTTAGGTAGCCAGAATTATGCAAATCCCAAATAAGTGGCTGATTTGCACAAGTAGGGCAGTCGTTCCTCAGTGCCTTGCCGGAGGGGTCAGCATTCCCTAATGAAGATATAAGTCCCCACCTCAAAGAGTCCAAGGACTTTCCAGGGGGCCATCGAGTCCGTGCCGAAGGCAATTATACATTTTCATACTTTGGAGGTTGCAATTACTGCCCTTGAAGTAGGTCAAGATCACACAAGAGGCCCAATTAAAAAGAAACTTCAAAGAACTTGTTCAAAATTCCCGGCAATCTCGAGCCGGCATTCGTACCCCGGGTTTATATTTGGTTTGGGGGAAATTATATTCAGGGTCTTCTACCTTCCCCGTGTACGTTTTCCTCTGTCATTCATCTTCGTTTCTCCTTTAATTTTTCTTTTACTGCCGTATCTAGTGAAGCCAAATTCAATCGTCTTTATGATTGCGATAATGTTTTTCCCTAGTTTTAATTTCAGTCACTTCTTTCTATTGCTCATCAATCTACGTATTGAAATGAATGTGGAATTTAGGCCAAAGGCCTAGCACCGGGACCTATAAGGTCATTCAGCGCTGAAACGGAAATTGTCAGTGAAAGGGTTGAAAGGTGTAACAGGAGGAAAACGTCGCAGTTGTTAGGAGAGGGTGGAAAGTAAGATGGAAGAAAGAGAATATGAAGGGAGGTACAGTAAAAGAAACGATAGGGGTTGCAGCCAGGGGCCGAAGGCACGCTGCAAAGAACCTTCAGTTTTGCCTACAGTGAACCCGAGCGAGGTGCATTGACGGCACTAACCCCCTACGGGAATCAGTCTACGTATTAAATGTCTATATTCTATTATTATTATTGTAATGATTTCCAACAATGTTTGATTACTAAGAAAGATGTGCTCATGAACTGTCATGACTGCTATTCTTCCCGAATTAATCTGCTCGGACAAAGTCTCTTGCAAATTATATACCCATCAACGAAAATGTAAATTACGCCACCCTCGTCTAAAGTATACACCATTATGACGAGGAGGGAAAAAAGTCATAAATTGCTTTTGCATTCTTTCGCTGACGTGACTTCCACTCCGGCCTTTTCTGGTTAACCTCTCCCAAAACTCATTCTCACAATGATCCTATAATTAACTTTCCTGTAAAAATGCTGGCAACGTTTTTTACCTCATCAACCTCCTTTTTGCCGAGACTCGTTAATTTAGGATTATTAAAGGTAAAAAAAAAAAAAATCTGGAGAAGACGAAGCCTCGTAGTTTCGGAAAACGTTGAGGATCGCCTCGCAAGCGGTGACAGGGGTACAGAGTGAATCAGTCTTCATAAAAATAAAATATGACTCGTTAAAAGTTTCAAATGATATAGATTGCGCATTCGATTCCTAGACAAAGTAGAGGGTGCATAAATAACGTGCGGAGGGCATAAGACCTCTTACATAAAGCACATGATATCGTCGAGCAACATAATGTATATAATACCCACTAACCCTTTTAAATATAGAACACAGAAAATTCCATAAACGATTTCGTGTCTTCTTTATTTAAAATCCTTATCTCGTAGGGAAATTATCATCATTACCCAATTCTGCGATTAAACTTTTTGAACAAAGTTTTCGTAATCTCTTTAACACTGATTTCGTCCAATGCCACACAAACTTTCGAGAGAAAAGTAAAGTGCGGTTGACGAAATCGAGCGAATTCTAGGAAATTAAAATGATTGGCCCATTCTTTAATTAATCAGTGAGTTAAATCTAATAAATGGTGAAACGAATAAGATTACTGGCTGATACCATCCTAATGGATCCATTTCAGTGAGACGTCATTTGATTAGGGCAGCCCACTACTTCTTTTTATTTTGACGCTTTTTATCCATATCACAGGGCCGTAACTAAGTTATCTTGTTTCTGTTGGTGTTACAAGGATATAAAAGAAGCTGATTGGCTAAGAGACGCTGGATGAACAGAAATAAGAACGCCTAAGTTTTAAGGTGTTACTTTTTTTAGCTATAGTTTCCCAAAGTAAATAAAAATGCCCTCGCTATTTCTCCTTCATTTCAGAATACTTTTAGTGATATCTTACAACAGGATTTTCGTTTATCAAAGGTTTTTTTTAAGTAGAGATAACTTAGAGAGGTTTGGTTTCACTATAGTAGGAAGAAATATTCGAAGTCTCTGCCTGAAGTAGAGGAAATACAACCAAGCTAACCTAAGGTAACCAAAGGCAACAACTTGTGTCAAATATAATTCTTGCGCAAACTTCCCATCCTTTCTCAAGATGCACCCAAGTCCACTAAAGTAATCATGGCTGACCATCCACAATGCTTTTTTTGTACCTGACCATCCACAATGTTTTTTTTTTTTTTATACAAGTTATATTTGTTCGGTGTCAACACCTAACATCCTTCACGAAGCTTCTTTACCAAAGGCAAGGATCATTGTAACCCCATTGGAATGATACAAAGGATTCAAATACAAAAAATGAGAATAAGATAATTTGCAAGGTTTGCACCCTTATTAACCTCTGCGGAATAATAATGAATAAGATACCCAGAACTTGTGATTACGAGCGGAAGTGGAGATTCGTGTAATTTGGAGTCTGTTTCTGAAATTTATGATTCTTGTAAAATTACCAGTCACCGGTACACGCAACTTTTAAAATTTCATGTCCATATCTATAAAAAAAAGAAAAGGTACTTTGCTTAAACAGCTATAACTCTTTAACCAAGATGAGATGATGGAAACGCATGTGATTACTGTAAGCAAAAAAAAAAAAAAAAAAAAAAAAAAAAAGCTATTTGAGCCTGTCGTAAGATTACGAATTCATAATCATTAATAACAAAGAAATTTATTGTTTCCATGTTTTCACCATATACTTTTAATATCTTTTAAATTTTTCCTTTCATTTTCTGACAGACTTAACATCAAAATTTTAAGTTATCTCAGCCCTATAAAAAATTTCTTCCTTTGAAGCCGAAGAAAAATTGCAAAATACATAAAGGAAGTGTTGTTCAGAAAATGTAATCTATAAATACACATCCATAATAGCCCTTTAAAATGATACATGAAGCACTCATAGCTTTTAATAATCACTACGATGTTTACATATGTATACAAAGGGAACAGTAACATGGAAAAAATCATCATACTTTTATATCAGAAAGTCAGTTACAGTAATGAGTTCTATTAACATAAAAGGATTTTTCAAATGCCCTTGGCTATGAGTAATGCGGCAGTAATACTTTCAGTGATTACTTACATATTTATAAACGCCCTTTCATGAAAAAGCATTGCTGGAAGCTGTTACAGGCAGATAACGAAACCAGCCATTTCACGAACAGCCTGAAATTTCAGGTAGATAGCGAAGTGCACTTAGGGACATTTGATTCCCACAGGGGCAGGTACTAAACACGGCGAAATACATTTGAACCCTCAGGGGCTAGTACTGAACACGGCGAAATACATTTGACCCATCAGGGGCTAGTGCTAAACAAGCCGGAATCCATTTGACCCCTCAGGGACTAGTACTAAACACAGCGAAATACATTTAACGACTCAGGGGCTAGTACTAAACACGGTGAAACAGTGTAGGTGAGTCACTGCTTCGCCGTGTTTAGTATAGCCTTTGGGGGGATCTAAAGTCCTTCAGAGTATTTTGTTATCTGCCTGAAAATTCAGGCAGTCCGCGAAATGCCTGATGTCATTATCTGCCTGTAACTTATTCTTATTATGCATTTACAAGTTAAGCCATACACTTGAAAGACAGCTTCCTTTCAGGTATTAAAACTCAATAAGTGACAAAAAAAACGAACATAAAAAGATTGCACAACAAAACCTATGACACAGAAATATGATAAACCAGATTTTGAAAAGACTTTGCATAATATGCAATGTATTTAATTCACTGACCCACAAATTTGAAAGTTTGGATTTAATTCAGTGATTTGATAGCTTTGATTTAATTCACTGATTTGAAAGTTTTGACTTAGTTCCCTGATTTGAAAGTCTTAATTCATTGATTTGAAAGTTTTGATTTAATTCACTGATTTGAAAGTTTTGATTTCATTCACTGATTTTGAAAGTTTTATCTAATTCACTGATTTGAAAGTTTAGATTTAATTCACTGATTTTGAAAGTTTGTATTTAATTCACTGATTTGAAAGTTGGATTTAATTTACTGATTTTGAAAGTTTGATTTAATTCACTGATTTGAAAGTTTGGATTTAATTCACTGATTTTGAAAGTGTATTTAATTCACTGATTTGAAAGTTTTGATTTCATTCACTGATTTTGAAAGTTTGATTTAATTCACTGATTTGAAAGTTTGGATTTAATTCACTGATTTTGAAAGTTTGTATTCAATTCACTGATTTGAAAGTTGGATTTAATTCACTGATTTTGAAAGTTTGGATTTAATTCACTTGATTTGAAAGTTTGGATTTAATTCACTAATTTGAAAGTCTGGATTTAATTAACTGATTTTGAAAGTTGGATTTAATTCACTGATTTGAAAGCTTGGATTTAATTCACTGAATTTGAAAGCTGGATTTAATTCACTGATTTGAAAGTTTGGATTTAATTCCATGATTTGAAAGTTTGGATTTAATTCACTGATTTGAAAGTTTGGATTTCATTCACTGATTTTGAAAGTTTGGATTTAATTCACTGATTTGAAAGTTTGGATTTAACTCATTGATTTGAAAGTTGGCTTTAATTCATTGATTTGAAAGTTTGGATTTCATTCACTGATTTTGAAAGTTTGGATTTAATTCACTGATTTGAAAGTTTGGATTTCATTTACTGATTTTGAAAGTTTGGATTTAATTAACTGATTTGAAACTTTGGATTTAATTAAATGATTTGAAAGTCTAGATTTCATTCAGTGATTTTTAAAGATTGGATTTAATTCACTGATTTGAAAGTTTGGATTTAATTCACGGATTTGAAAGTCTGGATTTAATTCACTGACTTGAAAGTTTGGATTTCATTCACTGATTTGAAAGTTTGGATTTCATCCACTGACTTGAAAGTTTGGATTCAGTTAACTGACTTTGAAAGTTTGGATTTAATTTACTAATTTGAAAATTCTGATTTAATTCAATGATTTGGAAGTTTCTAACAACATGATATATTCACACTCGATCATTTCAAGTAAACAGTCAAATGAACTAAGAATAAAAAAAATTAATATTTAATGTTAAATATGGGCTGCTTTTGCCCTAAGAAAATAATCAATAATAATAATAACAAAAAACAATCTTGCCATAAGAATAAAATAAAATTCCCAATTCGGTGGTCTAGCTAGAGGAGAGCTTTGCATTCGGCCCTGTTCCTTTCCCCTGCCTCGAAAACCGGGTTTATCTAATGCAATTACGGACGAAATCGCTCTGGCGTAAATTCTTAATTATTCGGCTTCATGAGAGAGGATCTGACAAACGCTAATTTATGCCGTATCTGACAGAATGTGAGGTGGGAACCAATCGTGTCCTAATGCGCCTAAGAATGGCAGCATAATTCACCGTATGTTGAAGAGAGGTGATATATATATATATATATATATATATATATATATATATATATATATATATATATATATATATATATATATATATATATATATATATATACATATATACACACACACATTACTAAGGGCCATTTTGCCCACACACACATACATATATATAATATATATGTTACAAGCAGATAGCAAAACCAGGCATTTCGCGAACTGCCTGAAATTTCAGACAGATAGCGAAATGCCCCTGGGGGGGTCAAATGTCCCTAAGCGCATTTCGCCATCCGCCTGAAGTTTCAGGCAGTTCGTGAAACGCCTGGTTTAGCTATCTGCCTGTACCATATATATATATATGTGTGTGTGTGTGTGTGTGTGTGTGTGTGTGTGTGTGCACGCACAATTTTCTGACTAACTGAATAACTTTTCTTGTTACTGCCAAATTGAAGAATACATTTTTTATTAATTTTTTTAAATTCGCTGTATAAGCTACTGAAATGGAAAGATTCATATGCTCTTTGAAAGGTAATTCCTATATAAAAGATTCATGCGTTTTCTGAAATAACTGAACATCTAACAATTCATTTACAAATTAATATATGAAAATATTATTTGTTGATTTCCAACAAAAAATATGTAGAATTTCATGACCAACAAATTCTTTGAAAATTTACTTCATAGAAAATAGCAAAATACACTTTTGCGTAACATCAGTCTTGTACTTATACAGGAGATAGCATTTTATTTTGAAAGCCTCTGATCTGCTTGGAATTTATTCAGAGAAGCGCTATCTCGATTTATGGATTTCATACAAGTATATGCAATAAATTCACACAAAATAATTTTTCAATACAGTTTTCCATAATTTCAATGTCACGTGTAGGGTTGAGAACGTTTAAAAAAAAAATTTCGCTGTATTGCCTATAAAATTTCAATTGCTTAAGCAGTTGCAAAACCTCGAATATAAAGAAAGAATTAAACTTATCCATGTCGATTTTGAATTTTGAAAATTTGAAATTTTGAATCTTTGAAATTTTGAATTTTTCAATTTTGAATGTTTGAATTTTTAATGACCTCCAAAACATAGATGAGTATGATAAATGTTTTAACACAGATAACAAACCAAACAAAACAATGGAAGCAGTAAAATTTCGATAACATACTCGAAAGAGTTGATGCAAGAAAGAAAGACGGAATTCACATTCTGTTCATTCCAGCTGTTCATTAAAACTTCCGAAATATCCCTCAGGCTCCGACACTGACCACAATTCTGGACAAATAAAGCTTCATAGACGAACTCGGGCATTTTTTCCCCTCAAAAATACACAAGAAGCAGAAGTTAAAAGTCAACTTTTCTCGTTCCCTGGACTAACAAGAAGGTGCGTTCTTTATCTTCCGTTTCCGCGGGCTCCCCAACATTCGGGATAAACATTTCACAGGCCAAACATTTGCTCCTAATGTAATATGGACGGTCTCTGAACACGAATAAACAGCTTCATATATCGATTCGTGTTGTTGTGATATTTGCCGTTGCTACGTGTCTTTTTATTCATTTATATGGTATTTACTTTCTCTTGTCTTGAATACAAGGTTTAGCCACTTCAATTCACTACTGAGATTCAAATACATGATTAATCTTTACTTAATATAAAATTATCATAAGGCCACTTGGTTATGTGTTTCATTTAACATAGACCGTTGAATCTTGTTTTTTTCTACTCTCATTACTTTCATAATTTTATTCAAGATACAACAATTATATCAGCACTCACGGGATATTAGCAGGCTTTCCGAAATATATGGGAATTAGGAAAATTAATACAAATGTATTCATTCAGTTATAAATTTACAACAAAAGTTAGGTTATTCTTTTGTAAATATGCAAACATATCGAGAGAATACACAGAATTAGGATTACGTACACATACACTTAGAAACATACAGACATACATAAAAATACACATATATATATAATATATATATATATATATATATATATATATATATATATAATATATATATATATGCAATATATATATATATATATATATATATATATATATATATATATATATATATATATATATATATATATATATATATATATATATATATATATATATATATATATGCATACGCACAAATAAACGAACTTTTCAATACTTTTTCCTTTTTTGTGTGGTTTTTCAATGTTGATTTCTCTGTCCAATTAGCATTAAAGACATACTGTCTTGTTTCTGACAAAGCCAAGATAAGTTCCACCTTGTCCCGTCAAGACCGTACTTTCATTTGAAGTGAGAAATACCTGTATCTCGGGGATCACTGTTGGGTAATCATGATATTTCGGGCCCTTTCACGGAACGATAACAAGGTAATGGACGTTTGTACTTAGGTTTTATATTTATCTCTCTCTCTCTCTCTCTCTCTCTCTCTCTCTCTCTCTCTCTCTCTCTCTCTCTCTCTCTCTCTCTCTCTCTCTCTCTCTCTCTTCTTTTAGTGTTCATGTCCGTCTATTTCCCGGCATGTGCCAAAAGAATCAATGGCACACAACACACATACATACAAACACATACACATATTATAATATACATACATATGTATACCCCACTCTCTCTCTCTCTCTCTCTCTCTCTCTCTCTCTCTCTCTCTGTATACTATCATCAGCTGCTTTTGTCTTTATTTCTGCTTTTCCACTGGATTTGGTATACAGATCATACGATACCCTCACCCCCTCCCAAACACCCCCCCCCCCCCTCTCTCTCTCTCTCTTACTGCGATATCAAACATGTATCAGGTGATTCTATTTCATCTTTATAAGACCAAATCCTTTACATTTTGGTTTGGAAGATGACGGCCGTCCAAGTGAATTGACCCCCCGCCCCCCCCTCTCTCTCTGTGTGTGTGTGTGTGTGTGTGAAACGAGAGTTCTTAAACAGAGCAGCAAAGGCAGTATTAACGCAGGGGCCGTAATTAGTAAAGGCATTAAGGGAGAATCTTCAGAGGAGCTGTCATAAAGAAGCGAAATTTGATCGTGAAGAGGACTCGCTCGGCAGTTGGGCGAACTCAAATAGAGCTTCTTGAGAATCTGTAAGGCGGAAATTAATTTCTTTTTGACGGTGCAAATAAACTGTATACTCCGGTTTACGGGAGGGTACAGTTTCAGGATGTAAATACGCAATGATATGGAATACATCGTGTGCAAAAAATCGTGATTCTTTAACAGTAACTTCCACTAAGGGTAATTTATTGTTTTAAAATTATTTACAGCAATGTTATTGGTAGATCGATTTTCTAAATACAAACACTGAATGAACTGAACACTAACGCCATGAAAAAAACACGTAAAAAATCATTTAGGCCTACATGTAATACGAATCACAGGTATTTTCTATTTTTCATCTAATTTCAAAGTCATCTCGGCTATGTAAATAATTCCGGTATGCCTCATATTTATTTGTTCATTTATTTTCTAACTAAAGAAAGAGGGGAACAGACCCATGAACAAACGGGCCTTTTTACCAAATGACCAACGAAATGGCAATGGTTTTTTACTTCAAAATTCTCGCACCTTTTTTAATTTGAATATTTTCTTTAACATTTTTATTCCATCGGAATGCAATTTTTCTCATAAGAAATGGTTTTTCCCCGTCCATGGAAGGGAATATAAAGGTTAGGCCAAAGGCCAAGCACGGGGACCTAAGAGGTCACTCAGCGCTGGAAAGGAAATTGACAGTAAAGGTGGTTTGAAAGGTGTAACAGGAGGAAAACCTCGCAGTTGCAATATGAAACAATTGTTAGGAGAGGATAGCATGATGAAAAAAAGATAATATGAATGGAGGTAGAGTAAAAGGAATGAAAGAGGTTGCAGCTAGGTGCCGAAGGGACGCCGCAAAGAACCTTTAGGAATGCCTACAGTACACCCCGTGAGGTGCACTGACGGCATTACCCCCCACGGGGATATATCAGAAGCTGGAATGGTATTAGCCATATTAAGGCTGAGTCGACTGACTACTGAGAACATATAATAACGTTAAGTAGATTACGGAGAAGAGCAAAAAGTTTACAGAGCGACGCCTAGAGTTCAGATTGAAATAATGCTGTCAGTACAAGGGACAATCCTCCAACACGCAATACGGGATTAACATTAGGAAATGAGTATTTGTTACTCCAGAAAACACAATAACATTATGAGGCTACTTGAAACGTTTTAAGAATAATCCATTTCATTATCCTTCACATGACAAATTACTGGAGAATATTCTGATTATATTATTCCCTATTTTAGTATGAGATGCAAACATCAGGATTAAATTTCATTCAATAATTTCAAGCGCGTTGAAATGTTACACACACACATTTTATATATAAATCTATATATATATATATATATATATATATATATATATATATATATATATATATATATATATATATATTTGTATCTGTGTGTGCAACATTTCAATGAGCTTGACATTACTGAATGAAATTTAATCCTGAATTTTGTATCTCATACTAAAACATGGAGTAATATGATCAGATATATATATATATATATATATATATATATATATATATATATATATATATATATATATATATATATATATATATTATGTGTATGTATGGTCGCGTTTGTGTGTACTTCCTTAGTGACTGAATACATATTCAGTCACTCAAAACTACACAAAATTTCTTACAAAGATCAATATTCTAAAAATATACGTGTCAACCTGTTTAACATACAGTGAATTATGTTCCCTATCTTGGGCACATGAAGACGTGATTGGTTCCCGTTTCATACCCTGTCAAATGACGTACCACCAAGCGTTTCGTCAGTTCGTCTTTCACGAAGCCGAGCAATTAAGAATTTGCGCCAGAATGACTTCGTCCTTAATTGACTCACGCAAGTCAGGTTTCCAAGGTCGGGGATAAAAGCATAGCAGAATAAAAAGATCATATTACATTGGACATAAGGACTGGTATTTTATTTCTCTTGACTACCATTCGAAGATATTTTCTCTTCTCTTAGAAAAGGACCAAGGATCTCGTACGTTCCATAAATATATCTCTTGGGATTACTTCTGTATCACATTTCTTTTCTATATTCCTTGGAAAGATGCTGCCTGTCTTGAGACGTCATTGAAAATAGTGAATCTTGCCAATCACGTCCAGTTTCTATTTTTTGTTTATTTTTTTTTCTATTTTGATCCTTAAGCGGGAGCTTATAACTGCGGATGTAGCAGTCCTTCGGAAAGAAGTTGATTTAGTACACAATGGAATCTGTTTAGGTTTGTTGTTTACAAAATACTTTTTCAGTTACGTTCACATCAGGACTAACACGAACCTGAAGATGGATTGTTTCGTTTTTTTCAATGCATACTCATTCTTTTGGTTTGTTGGGTCTCACCGGGCCCCATTGCCAATTACACTTAAGGCTTGTTCCAAGTTTTTGTTGTACTAATTTTTGGGGTAAAGCCACTAGACCCTCTTCTTGCCAGCACAAATGCCACATGAGCTAGTGCAGCAAGGGTGCCTATCTTATGATTGTTGATCTCCTGTCTAAGTACAGACTAGAATCAGTATCTATCAACATCACTGATAAGATGACCTACACTTTGTTCCAAGTTTCTACTGTACTAATTTTTGGGATGAAGCTACTAGGCCCTACTCATACCAGCTACTGTACCAGTGGTGCCTACCTTTCGACTGGTGGTCTCCTATCTAGACTCAGTATTTATTAACATCACTGATAAGATGACCTGAGGTACTGTTTATGGAGAGGATGTTAACAATAAAATATAAAAGTATGCATGGCGCGTAAATGAAAACCTGAAATATTCTAGAACCAAAAATAAAACAAAAACCATTCTGGTTCCTTTCAAAATCAGGTTACATTTTTCCGCATTTCAGTTTCCACCGATCTTCATTCTGTTACTTTGGTAATCTTGGTAATCTTCTATATTCTTTTAATGGGCTTAATGACTTTCCTGTCAATATTAGAGTGCGAACAGTAAGCAGTCTTATATTTAGTATAGCAAATAAATAAATTACCTCTACTTGAATGAATGAAGGTTTTCATAAAATTTTCTTAACGGAATGACCTTATTAAGTGAAAATAACCGGCGAATGTGGCTTAAAATATATGATACGTCTTGGGAAACAATGATCCTCCATTCTACCCAATCAAAGGATTACATAAATATGATGGAAAAAGTGAAGAGATATCAAGGGATATTACTGTCTCATAGATCCTTTTCAGACATCTTTACGAAAGAGATATTAATAATTTTTTTTTTAAGAAAGACAATGGCTTGCGCAAGTTAGTGAATGAGAGTTGCGTACGTTCTCACAGATGACGCAAGCGTTCGTCTTTCATTTTTTCCCGGCTTGCAACAAGATGATATGAATAGCGTCAAAACATGAAACTTACTCCTCTGGGTTTGACAGCAGAGTTCCTCAGAAGAAAATTAAAATGGGAAAAGATAACTAGACGAGGAAAATTTCTTGAAAGAAAGAGAAGGTTTTCCTTATTTATAATAATCATTATGGATATGAAGCAACCACGCAAGATATGCCTGGCCTATTTTAACCAGCGGATGGCAACATTTTACCCAAGACAGTCACGAGTACTTATTAGTGGGCTGCTGGTCTTATTAAGCTGAAAGATTTATGGTTAGCCTTGCAAAGAAAGATTTCATTTCTTTTCTTGATAAACACAACGTTTTCAAGGTTACATGTACCGAGCATTGCTAATTATATTTGAATTATAAGCTCAAGAAGCCATAATCACCTGATTTATTAGGTCAGTTTCCACTTAGAAAAGAATATTATCCACTCCACGATCCAAGTGCTACTGCATACATCCTGGTCCTTGAGAAACGAAGTTACGAGGATTATCAAGCTGAGTGTAAGAATTACACCTAATTTGGAATGGATCATAAATTCTTGGAACACCTACACACACCTGATTCCCCGATTCCAAATTCTTCGTAGATAAAAGTTCCGGGTCACTAATTCAAGACCATTCAGCGAACGCCAGTAGCTAATACGGCATGAATCTTCATCAGTGTCAGAACAAACAGAACTGTATTAGATTCTGGTCCCTTTCGGTATTCAAGGAGGGTTCCAGTGATTCTAACCTTCGGAAACGAAGTTTTCACAGGGCCACTGAATGGTCGAAGCCAGGGACAAATGACGCTATAAGAGAAACAATGTGCCTAATCAGCGGGTGATGACTTCATTACACGAGACTATCACGGATGAGATGGATGTGATATATCTCGTGGAAGGACGGTCGGTCCCCTCAATGAGGAATGTACCCATTTAGAGACCTTTTAGGGTCAAAGAGGACGGACAGGGGGGACACTGGGAAACTTGAACAAGGACAAGGCTTAGGATAGTTGGCCACGATAACTATTTTGTTCCTTGATAAATAGTTTAAGGGAAGGTAAATGTCTCCGTGGACCCCTTCGATGCAAGGGAGCATTTGATGGTGATGATGATGATGATGATGATGATGATGATAGCTATATTTAAATTTAATTGGGCATCTTGCTTCTACAGCAATGATTATAGTAAATGGAATAATGAGTAAAGAAACAAACAAAAAACAAATTTTACAATAACTAGAGGTTGCCAAAGTAATGTCTGAATAGGTCAGTTTCGACTATCTGGTTTCCTCCTTATATATATATATATATATATATATATATATATATATATATATATATATATATATATATATATATATATGTATATGTGTGTGTGTGTGTGTGTGTGTGTGTGAGCTTCCAGACGCTTTGAATTTTCAGTGGTGCCTGCCAGAACAATTCTTTTTAGTGGTGCCTGTCAGAATAATTCTAAGTAATTACTGCGTGCGAAAATCATGAACAGTCTAATAGTGCCAACGTCAGTATATGAGTCATTTACAGGATTCTACAATTATTATGAAAACAATGATAAATCAGAAATAAGCTATTATTCACTTCGATTATTCTACAGTTATTAAATGTAAGATATACTGTAAGAATTAATCCAATGATGAATGGAACCTAAAGGCAACCAGAAATTCTGAATAAACTAAATGAAAGAACTAAACTTTACCTCAGAGAGAAAGAGGAAAATGTGTGTTTTTTTAAGTTTAAATTTCAAACAAGAAAGAATACAACAGTTGAATTAATGATATGATACGCAACAACATCCGACATCAAAACAGTCTCAGGTCCACGGAATAATGCTTTGCATATTCAGGGAACCGTTCATATTTTCATAAGAATTCAATGTCGATCCTCTGGAATGTTTATTCCAGGTTTTGGCGGGGGCACAGAAAAGGCAGGTAAAGTACCTCGCCTCTTGTTGTTAGTTCAAGGAACGAGAAAAGTTGACTTTAACGTCGGCTCCTTTCATCTTTTTTTTTTTTTCCTATTTTTATTTTTTGGAAGAATTCGCCCGGTTCGTGCGTAGCTTTGTTTGGCAGGAATTGGAGCCAGTGTCGGAGGCCTCAGGGTGTTTCCATGTTTTATGAGCAGACGAACTTTTCCTTTTGTTCACTTCCTATCTCTCTCTCTCTCTCTCTCTCTCTCATGCGACTTCATCACTTTCATCTACGCCTTTCTTTCCTGCCATCGTATTATTACTTTAATTTTCCTCTAAAGTGTATTATTTTCTTCATGGACTAGGCCAAGTTCCTCCATTTGATTACCATTTCTTACATAACTTTCTGGGTTTAAATGTCAAGATCGAATTGAATTGAACTGAATATAGAATTTA
>JANJGK010000013.1:4313242-4325742 GCA_039081455.1 Macrobrachium rosenbergii
TATAGTCATCAATATGGATATTTGTCTTGTAGAACATTAGTTCAAGATGTCACCTCTTCTTTGGCAACTATGTGCAAGCATATCGCAATTCCACTTTAAGTTAGCCAAGAACTCGAGAGTCATCTGCTTTCGACAGTCCTTATGGAATGGAATGGAATATAAAATTTAGGCCAAAGGCAAAGCGCTGGGACATATGAGGTCATTCAGCGCTGAAATGGAAACTGATTAGAAAGTTTTTAATTGTGTAACAGGAGGAAACCTCGCAACTGCACTAGGAAACAATTGTTAAAGAGTTGGGTGGTCAGTAAGTTGAAAGAAAGAATATGAACGGAGGTACAGCAAAAGGAATGAAAGGGGTTGCAGTTAGGGGACTAAGGAACACTGCAAAGAACCTTTAGTAATGCCAACAGTGCACCGCGAGAGACGCACTGATGGCAATACCCCCGTACCGGGAATCAATCCTTATGACATTCACATCTTTCCTTCGTGTTCCCGTGGCAGTGTAAGATGAGTGGTTTATCGACAATAAAAAATAGAAGCATGAAACGTTTTCTTTACCTAAAATATATCCATACAAATGCCCAAGTGGCGGAAATTGCCCGTTCTCGGCCCTTAAAGCGGGACACTTCGGTGAACACGGGTTGGAATCAACTCTTACCGCAACAGATAGCTTAATAGTTAACGTCAACCTGTTGCCCCCTGACACTTCCCTTTGAAGACACGGTTTCAAATCCCTGTCGGGGGTCAGCTTCCTTCCACCATATACAATTTCCTTTTGCGAGAGAACTAGGTCGTAGCTAAAGCACACTTGATATCAAAGTGCATTGTGTTTATGATATATATATATATATATATATATTATATATATATATAGTATATATATATAGTATATATACATATATATATATATATATATATAAATATATATGTACATATATATATATAGTATATATATATAATATTATTATACATATATACATATTATGTATATATAATTATATATGTACAGTATATATACAGTATATATATTGTATATATATATATATATTTATATATATATATATATAGATATATATATATATATATATATATATATATATATATATATATATATATTTATATATGTATATATATATATATATATATATATATATATATATATATATATATATATATATATATAAAACACAATAGCACTACGCCCTATGGTGCCCAGCCTGAAATGCAGCTATTAATGAACCATTATCGCTCTTAATTAAGGTATAATCGGCTTATATAAATCCAATGAATTCCTCGTAAAAAGTTAAATTGCGAAAAGGGCACAGGACCCATATATGAATATAAAATAGGGGCACAGTTTTATTTGTTGTTATTTTCCCTTAGTTTTAACATCAATGATTTTTTTGCATTGCTTGAAACTGACGGACTTTTCGCCACGGTTCCAAATCTGAATGCTTAATGACTTTCAACAGTAACGTTTGTCTCTACGAAAACAAAAAGTATCTGTCAAACGTGCTATAGATGCACTAGAAATATATATATATATATATATATATATATATATATATATATATATATATATATATATATATACATACATACATATATATATATATATATATATATATATATATATATATATATATATACTATATATATATATATACGTGTGTGTGTGTGTGTGTGTATTTATGTATGTATGTATGTAAGTATATATATGTTTATATATATATGTGTGTGTATATATTTATGTATGTATGTATGTATGTATGTATGTATATATATATATTATATATATATACATACATAAACATACACACACACACATATATATATATATATACTGTACGCCCGTCACTGAAAGCCTTGAACCGCCACGCCCTAACCCCAACACTCCCTTGGTGTGATGCGAAATGACCCACGATAGCTTATAATTTTCTTTCCTTTATTCTACCTCCGTTTTCACTACCCAATATTGTTTTGCACCGAATATTGTGTTTCTTGCCTTTTAACTTATTCTATATGTTCGGTATCAGATACTGTCAGTTTTATCTGAATAACCTTTTCCTCTCGTGCCAGGCTGCAGTGAGGCGGTAACTTTGTTAGAATGTTTTGCCTAGCCATCCCAACCCAATCCTTCTCTCTCTCTCTCTCTCTTACTTGACAATACTGGCCAGAATTCCTTTATTCCTTTTCTCCGAGATTCTGTGTAGATATTGGATCCGGATACTCATCAATATGGAACTTTTTTTTCTTTTTTACTTTAAACTTGGGCCTGGCTCTTTTTTAACTTTATCGTTTTTATTTTTCATCTATTTATTTTTTCACAACGTATGGATCTGGCATCATATATCGGGCTATGCAAAGTACGTCATACGTCATTCCTTTGCTGTGGGTCTCTCAGAGAAAATAGGATTCAAACATGGGTTGTTATATCCAACAATGGTAACATTCTTGTCCTGTCGACAGTCAGTAAAGTCAAGCACACCTGGCTATGGTTAATAATCGGAAAGGTGATCGTCATTTAATTTCCTAGCACCCTCATCCAAAAGCCTTTAATAAGAAATAGGAAAGGCAATAACATACACTGTCTCCTTACAGCAGTGGTTCTTAACCTTTTTCAGTGGCCGTACCCCTTGATATCTCGGAAAATGTTCTCGCACCCCTAACCAATATAAATACAATAAAAACATGTGATAAATATACAATAAATCTACACTACCACCGCACTGGCTATCATGCCTCGTGCCCCTAGGTTTAAGGTTTCGTACCCCTTGGGGGTGAAGGTACCCCTGGGTTAAGGACCACTGCCCTACAGTAATGTTACCTTGTAGCCTCCATAACTGTGTTTTTATAATAAAAGTGCTGCGTCTTGTATCACTAATTTAAGAAACAGAACCTCATGTCTTTTAGAAGAAGCCTCCCAAATGCCCGGTCATAACGCTGAAACCAGTAAGACAACTCCTGTCTAGCTCGTCTTAACTGTCTAAGTCTTAAAAGCCATACGGTCTTTATCGCTCGTGAAAATACCGGCACATGGAGCAAGCCAAAATAAGCAGTCTCATCTGGTCATGTATCCTCCAATTAGGCTTGATTTACAGACGCTTTGGGGAATATTCTCTTGGTGGTAAGACCTTTGATCATCCGCTAATATCATGACACGTGCAGCATAAAGAAAAAGTTAGAAAATGAAAAAGTTAGAAAATGAAAAAGTTAGTAAATGAAAAAAGTTAGAAAATAAATAGGAAGAAAATGAAAAGTAAATTCATTTCTGGAATAAATGACAGTAATGAAAACAGGAGAGTCCTTGAAATTGTCTCGGGGATCAGATAACTTTACTACGTGGCGTTTTATTTTTCGCTTCTAAATACTATGATTACAAAGATATACAACTCAAATTGTATATAATTGCATCTTCTGCTTATCTGAATTTCGAATGAAAAGAAGGGAAAGTCATAATTAAAATCATTATTTTAAATAATCAGATCTTTTTTCAAAACTCTTACAGGCCTCGTCCGACTAATAATAATAATAATAATAATAATAATAATAATAATAATAATAATAATAACACACAGAGGACTTTTTAATGCAGATCATAAACAGTTGCGGCTTAAATGGAACACTTCACATATTCCCCGTTGTCATTTAATATAAAGAAAATAAATATAAATAATAACAAATTGCTTTTTAGCTTCAATTTCTGTATGCTTTAAATTCCATTTGCCATTCAAATGATAAAAGACAAGATTAAGATGTATTCTTCCAAATTCTATAAACTTCACTTACCACTCAATAAATAACAAACATGAAAGTAAGAGATGAACCACTCCATTATATTCCTGACATAAGAAGTAAAAAATGCGCCGAAGTTTCTTCGGCGCAATCGAGTTTTCAGTACAGCCGCTACAGCGTATAATCAAGGCCACCGAAAATAGACCTATCTTTCGGTGATCTAGGTATAATACTGTATGAGCCGCGGCCCATGAAACTTTAACCACGGCCCGGTGGTAGCCTGTCCTACATAGCTGCCAGAAGCACGATTATGGCTAAGTTTAACATTAAATAAAAATAAAAACTACTGAGGCTAGAGAGCTGCAATTTGGTGTGTAGTTTTCAAGATCTGAGGGCGAACAGAAAAAGTGCGGACGGACAGACAAAGCCGGCACAATAGTTATCTTCCCAGAAAACTGAAAAAAGTAAGAGACGAAGCATTCCATTATGTTCCAGATATAAAAGGGCGAGACGTCCCCGGACGAGGGTATGCAAGGAAAGCAACCACCGCTGCTGCAGGAGCTTCGGAGTTGCTGCCGCTGCAAAGGTCCGCAAAGAAAACTCCTTAAAACTCACAAAATATATATCACGACCGACCACTTCGCGTCCCCTCGCTTCCAATTCTATCGAAGTTAGTGACCTCGTTGTGTAGCATTCAGGGTTTATTTGGAGACTCACTTGACATAAACGCTGGAAGAAAGAGGGGGAAAAAAGGGAGGCAAGAAAAATACGAAGAAGAGGATAGCATGAGGAGGAGGAGTGAGGAAAGAAAAATAAGATGCGGCAGCATGAGGAGGAGGAAGAGGAAGAGGGAGGAAAGAAAAATAAGGAGCAAAGGATAGGAGGAGGAGGAGGAGGAGGAGGAGGAGGTAGGAATGAAAAATAAGGAGAATAATAGGAGGAGGAGGGGGAGGAGGAAGAGGGAGGACAGAAAAATAAAAGGGAGAGGATAGCAAGACAAGGAGGAGGAGGAGGAGGAGGAGGAGGAGGAGGAGGAGGAGGAGGAGGAGGAGGAGGTAGGAAAGAAAAATAAGGAGAATAATAGGAGGAGGAGGAGGAGGAGGAAGAGGGAGGGATGAGACAGGTACGGAAGAGCAAGGGGTGGGCATGAGGGTGGGATGAGGGTGGGAAGATTCAGAGGAAAACCTCGCCAGCGTAAAATTCATGGATTTCTGAGAAATGTGTAATCTGACGTGGATGCGAAATCAGAAATGAAAAGGTTCTTATTTACGATAAGAGAAGTTTAGAGAGAGAGAGAGAGAGAGAGAGAGAGAGAGAGAGAGAGAGAGAGAGAGAGAGAGAGAGAGAGATAATCGCTACTGCCAGATCATGTGAGATCGACAAATATATATATATATATATATATATATATACTATATATATATATATATATATATATATATATATATATATATATATATATATATATATATATATATATACATAACTCGTATATATACATAAATATTTATGACTTCCAATATATATAAGGTGTCTATAGGGGACTTACTGCACGTTTTTAAAGGGAAGTTTGTTATTTTAGTACTTCTGTACCCTGCCTGAGATCACTACAGTCGACTACCCACTAGGGACTTGATTCACTGTAAGGGTAACATAGGTACATTGTTTGTGTACGAGTGTATGCGGATGTATGCGTGTGTGTGTGTCTGTGTGTGTGCGTGTGTGAGTGTCCATTGAAAAAAGACCTCACTAGTCATTTTACACCCAAGCCATGGTGTGACGCCAAGTATATTTGAAGACATTTGGAAGTTTCCCATTATTAGATCATTCTTTGTCCTTATCTGCTAGCAAACTCGAAGGTGAAAATGCTTCTCTCCCTCTCTCTCTCTCTCTCTCTCTCTCTCTCTCTCTCTCTCTCTCTCTCTCTCTCTCTCTCTCCACCACTGAAGTTAATCTATAAGCATTATTCGACTTACATTTACACACAACCACGCGCACACACACATACAGTATATATATATATATATATATATATATATATATATATATATATATATATATATATATAATTCACTTTCAGGGTGTGGCTTCCGGAGGTTCTTTTCTCACCGCAGTCGATTAACTACGTAGGTACCTAATTTACTGCCTAAGTGAAAAGAGGTCCAGTGGACTAAATTTCAACGGCCAGGGACCGAATAAGCTAGGATCGGTTGAGATTCTCTCTCTCTCTCTCTCTCTCTCTCTCTCTCTCTCTCTCTCTCTCTCTATATATATATATATATATATATATATATATATATATATATATATATATATATATATATGTATATATATATATATCTATATATATATATATATATATAAATATATATATATATATATATATATATATATATATATATATATATATATAAATATATATATATATATATATATATATATATATATATATATATATATATATATATATATATATATATATATATATAGAGAGAGAGAGAGAGAGAGAGAGAGAGAGAGAGAGAGAGAGAGAGAGAGAGAGAAAATAATTATTATAAATTCTCACCAGATATGACCCAAGCTTCTCGCACATACTTAACTCTTAACGAAAAATCATTTATTAACACGAAGACAAATGGATGAGACGAAGAGAGAAATGACTGACCCTTGCGCTAATGACCTGCTCTTAGTAACTTTGAGATAAAACCACGAGGGCATCGAAATCTTTTTTGCCTCTTTCTAATTGTATGCCTGGATGGCAGCCAATTTTTAGTTTTCTGTAAAAGAAAACTATTGTGCCGGCTTTGTCTGTCCGTCCGCACTTTTTTCTGTCCGCACGTTTTCTGTCCGCCCTCAGATCTTAAAAACTACTGAGGCCTACAGGGCTGCAAACTGGTATGTTGATCATCCACCCTCCAACCACCAAACATACCAAATTGCAGCCCTCTAGCCTCAGTAAGTTTTATTTTATTTAAGGATAAAGTTAGCCATAACCGTGATTCTGGTAGCGATGTAGGATAGGCTACCACCTGGCCGTGGTTAAAGTTTCATGGGCCGCGGCTCATACAGCATTATACCGAGGCCACCGAAAGATAGATCTATTTTCGGTGGCCTTGATTATATTAAACGCTGTAGCGGCTGTACAGAATACTTGATTCCGACGAAGAAACTTCGGCGCATTTTTTGCTTCTTTTTCATGTGACAGACGATAGCATCGTTAATGGACGCTGATCAGTGGATCTGAAAGGAATATCATGATAGCATGTTTTGTTTACGGACGTTACAACGTTCAAGGCCACTTCCGTTAGGGCGTATAAAGATTTGGTATGTATTGCCGTTACTAAAGCCTCTCCTTTTCGGTCTGTCATTTTGTTAAAAAACATTAAGGTTAAAAGTAAAGAAAAAACGGGTTACCTATAATAATAATGATTTTTGTGCCTTGATAACTTTATTGTTAAATGTCTTCGAAGACAGAATTTTGTGAATGAAACGCATTAATCCAACAAAAACAATGCTATGATCCATCCTTAATATAAGCCTTCAATGGCAGAATTTAATATAAATAGAATTCCTATTGTCCCTTATTTAAGTATGATTCGTAAGAGAAATGAAAATAAATTTCCATCTCTAAAAGAAATCCCAAAGTGTTAACAAAACTACAGAAGCTTAAGGACCTGCGTTTACCCTAAAAAGGTCACGAACGCCCTTAAAAAAAAAAAAGGGTCCTCTTTCAAGTGCTCTCCAAGTCTGAAAGTGCTTCGCAAGCAGGAAAAATACACACGAAAAGATTTGATTATTGAGTCGACCACTTGTTAACCCCAAAAGCTGAGCCCCGGCAATCCTAAGGCACGAACATACAAACACCGTCTCTCTTCTTCACCTGCAAATTCAATTTCCCCAAAATTGCAGTGACAGACTTGACCTGGGGTCAATGGATCGGAAAATACCTCACAGCAGCCATAATAATAATAATAACGGCTTTAGGAAGAAACTCGGTGTATTTTTGCAATTTCTTAAAGGCTTTAAAACCAGTGCTTTCAGTTTTCGGTAAAAGCAAACTATTGTGCCGGTTTTGTCTGTCCGTCCGCACTTTTTCTGTCCGCCCTCAGATCTTACAAGCTGCTGAGGCCAGAGGGCTGCAAATTGGTGTGTTGATCATCCATCCAGTCATCAAACATACCAAACTGCAGCCTTCTAGCCTCAGTAATTTTTATTTTATTTAAGGTTAAAGTTAGCCATAATCCCATAACGGGATAGGTCACCACCGGGCCGTGGTTAAAGTTTCATGGTCCGCAGCTCATACAGCATGAAACCGAGACCACCGAAAAGATAGATCTATTTTCGGTGGTCTTGATTATACGCTATAGAGGCTATACAGAAAACTCGATTGCGCCGAAGATACTTCGGTGCATTTTTTACTTGTTTTGATCGTCTTTTATTTCTATACAGTGTATGAAACGTTATTCATTCTTGTCAATTATTCAGAGTTCATTGAAACAATGCTATTTATCTTTGCTATGCCTTAACCAGGGTTAAACTTAAATACAACTTTTATCCTTGCTAATATCTGGAACTGAATTATTCTCGAACTTCGTAACTGCATTTGAATAATAAATCATTTAATCCTTCCAACTTCTGAGACCACTGTACTCTAGTCATTTTTCAACAAAGTTTGAAAATGAGACTAATTTATGATTATCATTCGTTTCGGTGTTTGAAACAGAACTATTTATTCTTGCCAATGTTCAAGGTAAGTTTATTCTTGACATTTCCTAACTTTGTTCAGATCAATGTATTCCTGTGTTTAGGTTTTATCTGCATTTAAACTCAATGTATGTTTATTCTTGCCATTTTTCAACCGTACTCGGTTGACTATTCGGAGCAATACCCGATACTTGGTGATTTCTTCTCATGTTTGAAACCTCAAAATTGACGCTTATTCCTGTCACTTCATTGCAATGTCTGTGGTTCTATAAATATCACCGGTCTTTTATCAGTTGTGGTCATTCAAATCAAATATATTTATCCTTATGATTTTGCGAAGGCTACAGAAAGCAAGCACATAAAGTTCTTAGTTTTCTGTAAAAGAAAACTATTGAGGTGGCTTTGTCTGTCCTTCCGCACTTTTTCTGTCCGCCCTCAGATTTTAAAAGAGGGCTGCAAATTGGTATGTTGATCATCCACCCTCCAATCACCAAACATACCAAATTGCAGCCTTCTAACCTCAGTAGTTTTTTTTATTTTATTTAAGGTTAGAGTTAGCCATAATCGTGCGTCTGGCAACGCTATGGGACATGCCACCACCGGGCCGTGGCTGAGTTTCACGGGCCGCGGCTCATACGTCATTCTACGCTGTACAGAAAACTCGATTCTTCGGCACATTTTTTAAATTTTCTTTATTTATTACAAGTGCTAGCAACACAAAAGCATTTTTTCTCGCCATATCTCATGCACATATGGAAATACCCATGTAGTTCATGGAATAATGCAGAGTATTCTATACAATAAAACAAACACATTCTTCACCTTCCTGGAGAGAATTTCGAAGTGCGTCGATCCGCTCTCGCCATTTCGTCCACATGAGAGCCACAAGAGCTTCCTCTTTTACCCTCACAAATATTCAGCCTTCTAAGCAAACGTTACCTCATTTGTATCATTGTCAGCCTCAAGACCACATCCTCAATCACCATCGCTTCCAATGCTGCATATTTATCACTCACGTATGGAAGGGGGATACGCCCTTTCTTTATTTATACGGCGTACAGATCGGGATGATTTATGCACGCATGCTATTGATAAAAGAATAATTCGGGGGTTATTTTTGCAATGGTGTTTGGTTGGTAACTTAGGTCGTGGAAACAGAGAACGGTCTGTGTGTATTCCTTTCTACGTAGAATTCTCAACTATCTTTCTATCTATCTATCTATTTATCCATCTATATCTATTTAGAGTTAGGTTTTTCATTATGCCATAATTTATGTTGCCTGTCAAGGCTTTTACATGTTTCCTTTTGGCTTTGTATCTAAAATGGTGCATGTAAATTTTAGGAAGTTAATATGACTGGAATGTATTGCAAGTTTTATGTGATATCCTGTCTATTTATTTGCTTTATATCACTGTAATTTTTTAAGCCTATATATCTTACATATGATATGAAGATGAACTGGATTGAACTGAACTATCCGTCTATCTATAATGGAGACCACAAATGTTTTGATTTTTTTATAATATTAGGCATCAATGTAGGGAATAAAGGTACTTTATATATGCCGTGATTAACTTCTTCCTGAGTTGTAACGACTTCAGGTTATAGTCGCGAAAGAATGCTAAACTGTCTTACCGCGATTTCTTTTCAACTTAAGATATATATTTATTTATTAAAGTGATCATCTTGATAAAGATGGAATATCAGGGAAAAAAATTGAATAACTTATCGCAAGAGTTTAAAATCGTGACACTGGCCCTAAAGAAGCTCTTCCGTCCGCACAGACCTGTAATAATCTGCTCGATTTTATTTCTGCTGTCGCTATTATTTGGAAATAGTGTGTACAACCATTCGGGTTTGAAGACTTCTATCAGTCACAAAAGCATTCCCTGTCGTAATGGCTTTGTAATGTTCTTCAATGAAAATTCCGTTCTGAAAAGTACGATATATAAAATAATTTTATCTGTTCCCTTTTGTTCACGCTGGCAGTATATTTCCATGAATACCTACAAAGATACAATGCTGCAAATTATGTAATGGAAATTGGCGTGCAAACCATTTTAAAAGGAGAATTTATTCTGTAACATTCCTGTCATATAACATTTTTTTTATCTTGATGCAGGCTTTAAAAAAACACTATTGACATTTACAAGGCATATTTGTTTATCATATCCCACGAATATATTTGTTGACATTGCAACTATACTGTAACTTAATGCATTTTCATCATCAGTTATGACGACAACAACAAACCTTTAAAGGTCCAGAGAAATGTTCTTAGGAGGGATTTTCCAAAAACCATTTTTTTTATTTCTAATGAAAACTAGAGATCAATAATCTAAGGAAATAAATACACAAATTAAAAATTTTACGATTTACAATTCATGTATGATAGAATTTACATTACAGTAGCGACAATCCACGATGTGCTTTTTTATATTTCCTAAGCTCATTCGTTTACAAGACACATCTATAGCCTTTTTCTTTACCATTCGAGAAGTTATATCAACAGAGAATCTATAATGTACAGAAACCTTTCTTCGACGCCAAGTGTTCTAAGTGTGAATATCAATAATCTGTGTATAAGCAAAAATGACGTTAAAAGGATATTACACACTGCAACAATCTCAGGAGAGGAATGGAAAGTATCAGTAAAAAAAAAAAAAAAAAAAACTTACTGACTGTACAGATAAATGTTAGCTCATGTATTTTCCATTTTGTACAAATGAAAGAAGTTTCAGATTATTTTTGTATTAGCTGATGTTATCAGGCACTGAGACCCAATACTTATATTTAAAAATCGCTTAATAACATGAGTCACTAAAATGGTGAAGAAATCCACAGTCGTGCAAATGTAAATATATGTTAGAAATATATATACAAACTAGAGCTTTCGAGAACCTGGTCGATTCCCCTTCTTAATCTCTTATACTCTTATATTTTCTGTATACATTTCTGAACTGAATTCATATGAATGAGGTTTTGAATTTGAATTTGAACATACTGCCATAAAATGGAAGAATGCAGTATCTGCAAAAATAAAAACTGAGAAAAATGGTAGATGCTGCAGTTTTCACATGCCTTACTACTGATTTTGCAGATACTGCAAATGGAACCCCCTAAATACTCGTGGAAAGCATAAAAGAATCATTCTGAAACTGCAGTAACTTGTATATTAGCGTTTCACGAGCCCAATAAGTGGCATATCTCAATTTCGAAAATTTTGCAGATACTGCAGTTTTCCATTTCAGGGCAATATACGTGTTCGTATTCCTAACACACTTTTGTAGGCAATTAATAAACAAAGTTACTCCTCATTTCGTGAAGAGACCAAACAGACACAAAACGCGGAAATCAGCCTCCCACATCCAATCGCTGATCTCTTAATCAATAAGAAGTTGGGAAATGGTAAGGCCTCGGGCCAACGCTTTTTTGACCAACTTCCCTGAAGAAGCCCTTGTATAATTGGGCCCGACTTCGTGAACCCGGGACTATTTCTCCTTCCCTCTGTACCTTTTTTTATTTTTATTTTTTTTTCATTTTTTTATTTTTATGGCCTGGCCGTAAAAGCTCGGAACTTTTCTAGAGAGTTAGCAAACTACCCATAAGTTCAATTCTTTTTTCGCTCTACGCTCCTCGGATTGCTTTGGGAATTAGCGAAGACCTTGCGGTAGACTAAAATCTCACAGTTCTTATGCAGGATTTTACATCGCTAAATTTTTTGGCTATCAAATTGCTACAGTCGAGTATTTCCAAATTTAGTAATACCTTTAGCCTCGTCTGATTCCGGCTTTCCATTTATTCCCTTTAAAATTACTCAGAAAAATCTTTCCAATATAATTTTATATTTATATATACGTGTGTATATGTATTTGTGTATATGTATATATATATATATATATATATATATATATATATATATATATATTGTATATATATACATCTGTACAGACATACACACACACACACACACACACACATATATATATATATATATATATATATATATATATATATATATATATATATATAATTTATATATATATATATATATATATAA
>JANJGK010000013.1:4330742-4332450 GCA_039081455.1 Macrobrachium rosenbergii
AAAGGAAGAACACCCAAAGAAAAAATAAATAAATAAATAAATAAGATAAAATAAAAATAATAATAAAAATAAAAAATAAAAAAAATAAAAAAGGTTTATCCTTTCATAAATGATAGTTGCTCTATTCAGCTACAAGATAGGTTGGTCAAGGTGAATCTGAACATCTGTACGATGCTCTTTGAAGGCAAGAACACCTAGAGCAAAAAAAAAAAAAAAAAAAAAAAAAAAAAAAATAATAATAATAATAATAATAATAATAATAATAATAATAATAATAAGTAAAAAATTTTATCCTATCATAAATGATAGTTGCTCTATCCAAGCTGTAAGATAGGTTGGTCAAGGCGAATCTGAACATGAGCACGATGCTCTGAGAACGTTAGGCTTATCTCCCGTATAGAAGATGCAATTTCAAGGGATGTGAAGCCTCCTCCACTAGGCGAGATAATGATGTTTGTTCTTATGGCCAAGATTAAGATACTAATAGAAGCTTGAGGCGAATTAGGTGACATTGTAATATTTCAAAATAAGCACATATTAGGATCAGAGTTGCACATCATCAATTTTTTTTTATTTTCTGTGTATTAGAATAGAGTTGGATGTTATCACGTATTTTCTTTTTATTTTGTGTATTAACCGGTCCATTTAATTATTCCCTTCATTACCATTAATGATGACCTATTTGCAAAGCGTCTCCACCTTAATAGACTCGATTTATTAAGATCTTCCCACTTTGGTTAGGGGCAAGGACGAGGAGGACACCATTTATATCCGGCGGAAATACATTCAAAGGTTATTAACTCGAAATGGATTCAATCGATATTAATTCGGAAATACATTCAAAAGGTATTGACATCTTGAAAATTAAACTAATATATACAAATAAAACAACTGACTATATAGGACACTCACAAAAATATATGGAAATAAAAAAAAAGAATAAATTGACCACACAGTCAAGACGTAGCCTGAAAACCTTTTGTTAAAAGAAATAATTTTTTTCGTTAGAAATACGTTCCGCAATAGAAACTCGTCGGTAATATAGACGCGTCCATCAAAGAAGAGAAAATGCTTTAGATTTTGTATTGTAACTTTTTACTTTAATGAAAAATGTGAAAACTACTGTAGTATAAAGGTGTGGTAGGCATCACGGGGGAGTTATTGACATGATCGTTTAAGACAAACATAAGGAAGGAATATTATTTTCGACCATGCCGATAGTACTCAGAAAATACACCTCTCATGTCTGTGTGTGTGACAGAGAGAGAGAGAGAGAGAGAGAGAGAGAGAGAGAGAGAGAGAGAGAGAGAGAGGAGAGAGAGAGAGAGATACAAACACCCGTTAAAACGCACTGATATCATATAAGTGGTAACTTCTTGGTATTAGAGTCTCGAGCGAGCAATCTCCTTTGATGCATATGCTTTATTAAGTTACAAAGGAGTGTTGCAACAGCTGAAGTCTGTTTTTTAGGGTTACTCCTTTAACCAAAGACAGAGAGAGAGAGAGAGAGAGGAGAGAGAGAGAGAGAGAGAGAGAGAGAGAGAGAGAGAGAGAGAGAGAGAGAGAGAGAGAGAATAGATGTGGGCGACACACAACTGAGACTGAATGATAGCTTTGGGAGCTTGTAAGGGAAAATTCATTACTGAAATGTAAATATATTACTTCTCCACTTCACTTAGTCTGAATTTGGCATTGTGTGTGTGTGTGT
>JANJGK010000013.1:4332550-4337550 GCA_039081455.1 Macrobrachium rosenbergii
AGTACGTCATTATATAACAAAATTACGAAACATAAATCTAGATAATGACTCTAAAAAACAGTACAGAAAAAGCCGTTTTCTTATGACCAGGAAAGCTTTATTTCAAATGACTTGGTACAACAAGAGCGCCCACGCAAGTCTGGTCAAGGAACTGTAACCACAATGTCATCTAACCGCCACCCCCACACAACTTACGTAATTCTGAACACACTTTCATTCCGTTCACCCTACCTTTTTCGCCCTTGATACAGCATCCTAATTCTTCTTACACTTTCCTTGTTACCTGTATTCATCATCATCATCTCTCTCTCTCTCTCTCTCTCTCTCTCTCTCTCTCTCCCCTCCTGTCTCTTCTCTTGGCTATAATGAACCTCTCAAGACGCCATTCTGTCCTGACCATTCATATTAAGATTCACCTCTTCATAGAATCATGTACTCTCATTTCTTTCCGACCTTCCGTAGCATCATCTCCGTTACAGCGGGTAATCACGTCAAAAATGAATAAGACCCTGGACATAAATTTTGTGTACAAAAAATGTTGCGAAAAATCATTCTATCCTGCCTTCATCCTTTCTTCCAGAAATCTTTATTAACACTTGATGGCTTTTGGTGGACTTTGATGGTTCTTCCTGATGGGATGCAGGACATTAGTGCTGACGAATAAGTTGGTAAAACTTTATGAATTTTATGGCGTTTATTAGACTGCCACCTCCCCCTTTCAATCTGGAGTACATTCCCGCAAAATCTGAATAACTTAAGATGGCGAAAGCGATATCAAGAGTCTGACAATAAACGCTGAAGGAAGATAATTTTAAGTGTAAGCTATATACCAATATAAATTATAAATGGCTATGAAACATTATATTTGGAATACTAAATTATTAATTAGATAGACACCTACAGCAGCCTTAATATCAACATCAACAATTTCAGGAATCGTTCCATTATCTCTTAATAGCGGGAATGATTATACTCGAAAAGTGGATAGTAGTCTTATCCCTCCGAAACGGAAGCGCCTTAATTATGATGTTAATGCATCTCCAGACGCACGTGTTGGATGGAGCAACTTCTCTCTTTCCCTCTCTCTCTCTCTCCCTCTCCACATACATACCACACAGAAACACCACACACACACACTCACACACACACACACACATATATATATATATATATGTATATATATATATATATACACACACACAAGAAGAAGAAGGAGAGAGAGAGAGAGAGAGAGAGAGAGAGAAGAGAGAGAGAGAGAGAGAGGAGAGAGAGAGAGAGAGAGAGAGAGAGAGAGAGAGAGAGAGAGAGGGAGGGGGGAATTATTATCCACCACCTTCCTATGAACCTTACATGAAGTCGAAATATCATCCATCTACGTTAACTTTTTGCCCAAAATTATTCGTGACTACTTTTATACCCGCAGGACATAAAAAAAAAATTGACAAACACTCACAGATTATATATATATATACATACATACATACGCACACACTATATATACACACACACACACACACACACACACACACACACACACACACATATATATATATATATATATATATATATATATATATATATATATATATATATATATATATATAAAGGCGCAAAATCCACGAAGGAAAGAGAGACACTGGAGTGCTGCGAGACCTTTCGACTGTCGTCCTTTACTTCAGCAGACTGAAGAAATATAAACATATGTTTACAAAGAAAGCTCATATAAATGACAGATGGGGATTACAATGGAAAAAGTATGTACCTGGAATCCAACACAATTGGAATCCGCTATTATACAGCTTACTTCCAACTGTAATTTTAACCTTAGACCTGGCATGTATTATTTGGACCCCTGTATTATAAACACGTTCAAAAATGACGTAAAAGATAAAATCGCTGACTTAATTACAAACTAGTTACCTTATATATATGTTCTACGTATTCGTATGTTTAATATAAGTTTCTATTTGTAAAAATGTTCGTCTTGCAAAAATTGTGATTGTTTTAAAAAAAAAAGCGAATTATTGAGATGTACTTTTATAACAATTTTTGGTGGTCAGTCACCTCCTTGTATAATCTTTTAATTGTCCTGTCCCTGCTTCTGAACGGCTGATGCTAATCCTTTGAAAAACCTCTTAAATATTTAACCCTGTTTTGGCAGTTCTCCTAATTCTTCAATTGTAATGGATTCCAGGTACATATTTTTTTTCCTTTGTAATCCCCCTCTGTCATTTATGTGAGCTATCTTTGTAAACTTTTTATATTTCTTCTGTCTGCTAAGTAAAGGACGACAGTCGAAAGGCCTCGTAGCACTCCAGTATTTCTCTTTCCTCCATGGATTTTGTCTTTATTTATATGTTCATCACGTTTCATATTTTCGTGATTCAGTTATACATACATACATACATACATACATACATACATACATACATACATACATACATACATACATACATATATATATATGTATATATATATATATATATATATATATATACATATACATAAAACACGAGTATGTGTGTGTGCATGTTTATTTGCATATACATTGATTCGTAAATGGCTGGTATTTATTGATCAAATAAACGCTATACGTCAAACTCCGCTCCAGTTCCCTAACATCTCCGATATATAATGCACTCTGTAAACATCCCCCGGATGCTCACAGTCGACGGTTCACTCAGTAACGTTCGAGCCAATTCTAAGAAAGCGAAAGGTTCCTCCAAAATATGTATAGTTAATAAAGAAACAACCTTTTCATCGGGGCAATTCCTCACGTTCAAAAAAAAACAGAAAAAGAAAAAAAGAACAACAGCAATGGCAAACGGGGTCAGGCGCTAAAATCTCGGTCAAACGTACTCAAAAAATATAAATTTTCATCATGGTGAAAACACAGGTTACGGGATTCCTGATGAATGGACGCGAGGGGGGGGGGGGGGGAGGGGAGGGGAGGGGGGACTGAATAATGAATGAGTCCTCCTCCGCAGGTCAGGGAGCCTAGCTATTCGTCCTCATTAAGTGGGAGGGATATGGTGGTTTCTCTTATCAATCCAAATCTTGGGTGAATAAGCGTCTGAAATAAACATGGAATCGCCATTCACGGTGCATCTCGCTTTACGTAGAATGAGGGAATCATAATATGACCTAGCATATCACTCTCTTCTTTTGTTTATTAATTGATAATGTCAGTTATGATTTTGAGATCGTTACTGATAATGATATGAGTCTCATTCTTCACCGAGCTAATCGCTCTCTTCTTCTATTAATTAAAATAATGTCAATAATGATTTTGAGATGGTTATTAATAGTGATATGAGTCTCATTCTTTACGGTGCAGAAGAAAACTTTATTAATGCTGATAATTTTAGCAAAGTTTCTGAAACTTTCTTAGATTAAAATATACTAACATTACCTGATAACATCTTTTACAGTGATATGAAGACGAACAGTTAAGCTAAGCCATTTTTAGTGTTGAACAAATCGTTAAAAATAAAAAGACAAAATCAGTGATACGGTTTGTCAAAAGATACTTTCAATGTTTCACTCTACTATTTCAAAGCTATTGCTCCAGATTTTGTTTTTCTTCTGTATTTCCATGCAGTGACCGAACTCAACATAGGCAACCATGCCCACTCGGGTCTCTTCACTTTAACTAAATAAAAAATACTACCACTTAAGCTAACACAAAACGGACGCCTGGTCATATTACGGGCAAACAACTCTATCAATTGGAAAAACATAACTGGAACGATTTTTACCATATTTTTTCCAGAGCCAATTGAAAAATAATTCGATAAGCAGAACAATCCGCTTGAAAGGCAGAGCATGATGTTTGCCCTATTTTTTTTTTCCTTACCCGGGGAAAAAATGGAAATTAATAAACAGAGTAACTTGTTCGAAAGGCAATCAAAACATTTTTTCCCGGAGGAATGTCCGGCAGCGTCCGACCTGATGACCTCAATATCACCGAGGGATTTCAGGATCCAATAAAACGCTCCGTGTCATCGTAACGAAAAGACACGGCTTTGAAATTACGTGAAATGTATATAAACCCGCTCGGCTGGGATTCCTTTACTTAAATAAATGGCGGAGACAGAGGGAAGGGGAAAAGCAATGGACAGAATTCACTTTCCGTCTGACTTATCCACGTTGCATTGACAGCACTACTTTTGGGTTATTTTTAAATACCGATTTCTTTGGGTCCATTTCGGAATTTTACGATTTCATTTAAGTTCATAAAATTTTTTTTTTATATTCCATCATTTTCTTGAGTTTAGAATTTATCCTGTCTCTCTAATAATAACCTCAAGTAGATGCTGAATTTGGAGACTTTTGGTTACGTTCTCTAACAGTTAATAAAGTTGTTTCTAGTTTGGTTTAAGTCACTGTGAAAACGACTTTCGCTTTCTTCTGTTTCAATGTTCGGGAGGATATTTTGTTCAATATCACTAAGGTATTTATATATATATAAAAGAAACTACGGTTCAAACGATCAGCCGACATTCAATGGGCAACTGAAGTGGAAATAACACAGCCATACACACACACAAATATATATATATATATATATATATATATATATATATATATATATATATATATATATATATATATATTAGTGTGTGTGTGTGTGTGTGTGTGTGTGTGTGTGTGTGTGTGTGTGTGTGTGTGTGTGTGTGTGTGTGTGTGTGCTTCTGAAGACACTTGTCCAAAGTGAGAATTACAAGTGGGTTTCGTTCTCAGCTAGCACTCTGCTGTCCGCGAGTTCGAATCTCCGACCGGCCAATGAAGAATAAGAGGAATTTATTTCTTGTGATAGAAATTAATTTCTCGGTATAATGTGGTTCAGATTCCACACTAAGCTGTAGGTCCCGTTGCTAGGTAACCAATTGGTTCTTAGCCACGTAAAGTAAATCTAATCCTTCAGGCCAGCCCTAGGAGAGCTGTTAATCAGCTCAGAGGTCTGGCTAAAACTAAGATATACTTTTTAACTTCGAAAA
>JANJGK010000013.1:4342550-4365050 GCA_039081455.1 Macrobrachium rosenbergii
AGATCTTAAAAACTACTGAAGCTAGAGGGCTGTAAATTGGCATGTTGACCATCCACTCTCCAATCAAGAAGCATACCAAATTGCAACCCTCTAGCCTCTGTAGTTTTTATTTTACTTAAGATTAAAATTAGCCATAATCGTGCTTCTGGCAACGATTGAGGATAGGCCACCACCGGCCCGTGGTTTAAGGTTCATGGCTGCGGCTCATACAACATTATACCGAGACCACCGAAAGATAGAGCTATTTTCGGTGGCCTTACTTATACGCCGTAGCGGCCTGTTGATATGATCACTGATTAGCCCTTTAAGCACTAAATTTAATAGAAAAACGCTAATGCTCTGCTATTATCCTTTTCTCAAACTTTAAAGGACAATTAAAACAACGATTAGTCATTACCTAAAACTAAATCAGAATCATATCATCGCGTTCTCTAGCTCACTTTATTATCTATTAACTTTTCTCGCTTATAAAGTATTCTTACTACATCCCAAAATCATCACTACATTAAAAAAAAAAAACACACAAGCTCATAACTGAATATGAGTGACACCTGCCATCAAAACTTCTGCCTCATTTGAAAATTTTGCTGAATATTAAACTTTTCTTGCTTATCTCTGTTTCGACATGTCATTTTTTTTTCTGCACGTCAATTATGTAATTACACATTCTTCGCTATGTGTAAATAAAAAATGCTGTTTTCAAAACTTTTTGATATACATCAAAATTTTCATCACGTGTCACACGTTTCACTTTTAATCACACCGTTTTAGTTTTCTGTAAAAGAAAACTATTGTGCCGGTTTTGTCTGTCCGTCCGCACTTTTTTCTGTCCGCACTTTTTCTGTCCGGCCTCAGATCTTAAAAAGTAGGCCCACTGAAGCTAGAGGACTGCAAATTGGTATGTTGATCATCCACTCTTCAATCATCAAACATACCAAATTGCAGCCCTCTAGCCTCAGTAGTTTTTATTTTATTTAAGGTTAAAGTTAGCCATAATCGTACTTCTGGCAACGATATAGGATAGACCACCACCGGGCCTTGGTTCAACTATCATGGGTCGCGGCTCATACAGCATTACACGGAGATCACGGGAAGATAGACCTATTTTCGGTGGCCTTGATTATACACTGTAGTGGCTATACAGAAAACCCGACTGCGCCGGAATAACTTAGGCGCATTTTTTACTTGTTTTTTTTTCAATATTGCTATATTTTACATCTCTCCCCAACTCATCTAATTTTTACTGCCTTACCAGCTTTGAGACAGTTATTGCTTCTTAAGTACCCCAAAATCTAGATTTATTTCGGCTGCATACTCTAAAACTTTATTTCACTGAGGTTATAACGTACATTCGAATGTTAAGTGGAATATGTAATGATGAAGTTGTCTCACCTTTATCTGGCATTAGGAAAGGCAAAGATTTTCATTTACAAAAATATTCTTTAATTTACAAAGACCCATGAACATAGGTGAAAATGTTTGTTGACCTTTCAGAGGGATCATCTTTATTCCCCTTCACATACAAGAGACACGAATATATATATACATATACATATATATATATATATATATATATATATATATATATATATATATATATATATATATATATATATTTGCTAATATGTTTTCTCTGATAAATTTTGATTGTATATGGATACATGTATACTTTTTGCTCAAATCACCAATGATAATGAATATAATTTTACTTCTTTACTCATTCAGCTCTACGTTATTTTCTCCTTCCAAGTCTTTTTTTCTTCATTCATTTACTCACTTATGCATGTACGAACTGAATGAAAGAAATTCATTAAAAACAGGACAAAATACAGGAAGTTAACTTTCTGACGTCTTCATGTTTTACGCATTTAACCCATAACTACCGTGGATTTAGCAAACGTACCTTCTTAGTTTTCTGAAAAGAAAACGATTGCGCTGGCTTTGTCTGTCCGTCCGCAGTCCTTAAAAACTACTGGGGTTAGAGGGCTGCAAATTTGTATGTTGATCATGCACCCTTCAATCATCAAAAGTAACCAATTACAGCCCTCTAGCCTCAGTAGTTTTTATTATATTGAAGGTTAAAGTTAGCCATAACCATGCATCTGGCAACAATATATGCCAGGCCACCACCGGGCTGTGGTTCAAGTTTCATGGGCCGCGGCTCATACAGCATTATACCGAGACCATCGAAAGATAGATCTATTTTCGGTGGCCTTGATTATACCGTACGATTTACAGAAAACTCGATTGCGCCGAAGAAACTTCGGCGCATTTTTTACTAGTTTTTATTCACACTGTAAAAATGGCAAGAAGGCTACAAGCGTAAGAGAAATTAAATTATATTCACCTTTATTATTTCATGAACACAATTTCCTAGCATAAAAGTATTTCATAATTACTTCACCCTCATATTACCACAATGAGACCATTCATCGCCTTCACGGCGCCCAACGGGAGCCTTTGAGCAACAGATAAGACTGAAGTTTTATCTCTGGTAGAGTTTATCTCAAGACTGTGTAATTAAGTCATTTATCTAACAGGTGGAGATATAACTTTCGGTTTTTGCTCTCACTTGCTCACAGTCCACCAGGAGATGAAACTGTAAGTTTTATTCATTTATTTTTCTGGTTTATTTTCCTTATCTTATACTGAAGCCGACTGAAACCCTTTCATCAAGTCTAGATTTATGGGGGAAGGACATCTGCCCAAATGAACCTGTGCGCTAATAAAATAAAACGGTATATTTGCGTAAATTACCTCTTGTTTTAAAGAGAATAAGCTTTCAAAGAACAAAAAAATTAACATTTGCGCAATTTTGTTTATCATAATTCACGGATATATCTGTAAGTGATTACTAAATCCAATATGGCCATCCTGCACATGAAAATGCTATATTTGCGCAAATTGACTTTTATTTCTAAGAGGACATGTATTCTAAAAAAAAATAAAGGTACATTTTCCCAATTGTTTTTTTTTTTTCGTAAAACAATTTATGGATAGCTCACTAAGTTATTACTAAAACCCTGTTCACCGAAGAGCTCATGAATAATATAATTAGATTACAGCAATCACGATCAATATCGAAAATATGTTATTATAAAAAGGCACTAATAAATAAAAAAGAAAAGGCTGAATAAAATCATAAATGCGATCAATATCGAAAATACGCATCTATAAACAGCCAATCAAACATAACAAAAGTACCCAGAATTAAATCATGAATTTACTCACCCCATCTGCCTCTTACGCCCGAATGCTTCGCGACCGTAAGAAATGACCCTTGCGCTCCCTTATTACGAAAACTCTGGGCACATAGCCCCAGAAGGATTCTCTCCGCCCTTCGATACCGACCCAATCAGTACAAGTGACAGGGGCCGATCCGGGAGACAAATATACACAGCGCAGTGTCCATGAATCTCCTTGACAGCTAAATTACCAATTACGCATAACCAGTAATTACGTCCCCGACACTCAAGATGGGGCCTCTCTTCATACGAGGAATTTAATCACAGCCCGCTGACCCACATAATGTCGCAACTTTCAGAAGATGAATGTGTTTACGAGAGGGCTTATGGCCAGGGATCCTTTCCATCACTGCCCTAATCACCGGATATATTATTACTTGATACATTTCTCTGAACAACTGAGTGACTGTTCTGGAGCCACGGGGTTTAATCAAGCGTGATACTGCACATATCAAAACGGGGCAATATTTCAATAACGTTGCTCTCTCTCTCTCTCTCTCTCTCTCTCTCTCTCTCTCTCTCTCTCTCTCTCTCTCTCTCTCTCTGTATATATATATATTTTTTTATTTATATGTATATAACCAATACGAAGATACAAAAAACCTTTCTGTATAATTACACGAAAACAAAATTTCCAAGAATAAAATATTCGTCCCTATTTCGCACTACAGGGAAGGAGCCAAGTATTGAAAATCCTGTCTTCCTACTAATTCAAAATACCTAATTTACAGTAAAGTTACCACTGATATTCACTGCAATGTGGGGAACTAAATACAATCTCACCCTTATCGACTAAAGGAACTTCCAATAAGAATAACAATCATAAGGCTTAATATACATACACATATACATATACATATACATATATATATACATATAAGAGCCTCGATGGGTCAGTCGGTTACAGCAGCAGCCTCGGACTTCGTAGAGGTCTGTGGCGCGGGTTCAAATCTGCAGCCGACTGATCAAAGAGGCGGACATCCCGGGATTATATATGTAATCAACGGATAGGTTTGCTTAAAAAAAGCAAATGGGTGTTACAGACTAAATACACACACAAACCAAAGCCACTACAACACCTTCTAAAAACATAACAAACATCTCACACGTCTCGAACTCTCGCCCTACCCGCGCAACAACTTCTCGCTGCTGGGAAGAAAAGGCGTTGGGTCGGGTATGATACATGAAACATACGCTACCGGGGTCTAAGCGATGTCAGGCAGGGCAGCCGATCGAGACTACAGGTCTACCCCAAAGCCAAATCAAAAGTCCTTCAAAAGAAGGCATCGTGCTTACCCCATACAAAAATGGGAAAAAGCACGTTAAAAGAAGAAGAAGAAGAAGAAGATACATATATATATATACATATATATATATATATATATATATATATATATATATATATATATATATATAATATATATATATATATATATATATATATATATATATATATATATATATATATATATATATATATATATATATATATACATGACACATACAAGGATGGCTTGTAAATATTCACTTGAGTTCTGGTATTATTATTATTATTATTATTATTATTATTATTATTATTATTATTATATTTTGACGACGCTCATTATCATTTTTCCAAGAGGTTCCTACCTCGCAGAGAAAAAGTATGGGAAACGTTAAACCATGAATAAACTAATACTCCATAACAAGTGTTTTTTATTACAATATCCAAAACCAAAAGGAATAATTAGCAGCATTTTTCAAATATTTTTCCTCTCGCAAAGAAAGCGCCAGTAGTGAGCTCCGTGTCACGTGGAAAATTTATTTGATCATTTCTCACCTTCATTCGCTAAAAGTATATTGGAAAGCGGGCCAATTCGTATGCGCAGTTCTGCTCGTAATTGATATCCGGGCGATTACTTTGCCTGCTGGTAATTGCTTGTCACTTCTTGAGACATAAATAGATGATAAAATGTTCAGTGGGGTCAGAATACACGCATTAGACACACCCACCCACACACACAGACAAACACAAACATATATATATATATATATATATATATATATATATATATATATATATATATATATATATATATAATTTTTTATATACATACATATTACATACATATATATATATATATATATATATATATATATATATATATATATATATATATATTTATATATATAATTTATATACATATGTGTGTATGTATACGTATGTTCTGAACACATGCGTATACAGAAACACATACATACACAATATATATGTGTGTGTATGCTTGTCTTCATACCCCAATGGACATTTGATCATCTTTTTATGCCTTAAGGTAGCGAAGTGATATTAAGCTTAGTGACGTTTCGGAACTTGCGTAGCACCCTGCCCTCAGCAGCTGTTTCTGTGATATTATCGGTCATTAAAGGTCAGAGACCGTTAAAGAATGGCCCTAAGAATAAAATAAGCAACAGCAGTGTAACCATACACCGTGAACTTAATATAATAATAATAAGCATCATTATCATTCATCATCATCATCATCAGACTCCTACTAACAGCAATAATGATATTATCAGGGGTTATTATTAGAGGTAATTATACTATTTTGGAAACGTTGCCTTATTTGCGATCATTTGCTGAATCCCCCCAAAAAAGGTCAATTTAATTAGGAATAACTGACATAGTAGCTAATTTTCTACCAATCTACCTACCTATCTATATCCATTTATCTACCAGAGCATCTGTAGCTAAGACAACAAAATACAAACTACAGCCCCAGTGACTGGTAGCACCGGTCGCCTTGGCAGCCTATGAGTTTCGTCCTTTGAAAAATCCGTTCTTTCCATCCCATAAACTTTCGTCTAACTCTCCCTTTCTTGTCAAGATAGTTGCTTCAATTACATTGCCCAACATTTTTGACATTTTATATTTCACCCCTTCTCACCCCTCCATTCCTATCGGAGCTGAACTTGGACTAAAAGGGCATCGGGAGTGTCACTATTCATCTTAGCGGCCTCGAAAACTATGGATTCGACACTAATATACACTACGTGGTTTTGGTTATTATTACGTCTAACCTTCTTACAGATCTTTTACCACCCATTTTCCCGACTGCGTCCACTGCATTACTGAATTTTTCGTAACCGAAAAGACATTTTGGATCTGTTTGAGGGAAAAATGATCTTATGTTCTTTTATTCTCGCAAACAAACCGATATGCAGCAAGAGTCCCCAAGTCTATTCCTAGAACTGCTCGGCTATCGGTTACTGGGAATAATTTTTTCATGTTTTGCGGTGGAATTCTTAATTTTTCTTTCATTGGTCATCCGCTCACTTTTCCCTAACGCAGAAATCAATTATGAACTTTTTATCCTCAAACAAATTTATGCACTGATACAGTGCTGTTATCTAACATAATCAATCATCATAATTAACCATTTTACAATCCATACAAGTTGTACGTTATCAGACTCATGGTTATTTATGTACAATACATTGCATAGGTATGTATTTTATTTATGTATGTTATTTATGTACAATACAGTGCATAGGTATGTATGTTATTTTTGTACAATACAGTGCATAGGTATGTATGTTATTTATGTACAATACAGTGCATAGGTATGTATGTTATTTATGTACAATACAGTGCATAGGTATGTATGTTATTTTTGTACAATACAATGCATAGGTAAGTATGTTATTTATTTATGTACAATATAGTGCATAGGTGTGTATGTTATTTATGTACAATACAGTGCATAGGTATGTATGTTATTTATGTACAATACAGTGCATAGGTATGTATGTTATTTATGTACAATACAGGGCATAGGTACGTATGTTATTTATGTGCAGGAAGTCAAAATGCATATATGAACAAAGCCTAGAGTATTCATATGGTAAACGGGAAGGGGGGGGGGCTGGTGTAATCGAACGCGTGTAAAATTTGGGAGCGCTGATAGGAAAGGGGAGAGGGAGACTAAAGGAAAAATGCAAGATAGATGGACGAGAAGAGGTGTTGGAATGGAGAGGACCGAATATAAGCGTGTAGGCGTGTGTATTTACTTGTGCATGCAAATCGTTCCTCAACCTGTCAAGAGTTTCGATAACATGAACTGTTACTTAATATTTTATTGTTTTTTCCATAATTTTTAGGTTTACTTTTCCCCCCTTATACTTGAAACTGGAAGAACGAATGACATGAGGCTTCACCAGAGTACGATACTTCTTAGGAACATACCACCACAGGCTTCCTTCCATACCCGCACAAGAGTGACGCGATTGCAACAGTATATATTTTTCCGAAAGAATCACCAAGAAAAAGATTTTTCCTTGGAAGGAAGCCACTATTTGGACGGTAAGGTAAAAGCCTTCTCTTTTATATTATTCCCTTCGAGTAATTCATTCCCTCTCTATAATAAAAGGGAGTCATTTTTCTTCTCGATGCTGTTTTTTAGTGTTCTGTAAAAGAAAACTATTGTGCCGGCTTCGTCTGTCCGTCTGCACTTTATTCTGTCAGCACTTTTTCTGTCCGCCATCAGATCTTAAAAACTACTGAGGCTAGACGGCTGCAAATTGGTATGTTGGTCATCCACCCTCCAATCATCAAACATACCAAATTGCAGCCCTCTAGTCTTAGTATTTTAAAAATTTTATTTAAGGTTAATTTTAGCCATGATCGTGCTTCTGGCAACGATATGATAGGCCACCACCGGGCCGTGGATAAGTTTCATGGGCTCGGGTCACACTGCATTATAACGAGACCACCAAAGGATAGATCTATTTCCGGTGGCCTTGATTATACGCTGTAGTGGCTGTACAGAAAACTCCGATGCGCCGAAGAAACTTCGGCGCATTTTTTTACTTGTTTTTTGTTGTACACAATGCAAGTGGATCGAACGACATGCATCTCGGTATATAGAAAGGTAACACGGAAAAAATTTACACGATGGACCATACATTACCTTAATGATGATAATAATATTAATCACCATTCCAATAACAGCAATGCTGATATCATTAGCGGCAATTATAGTACTTTAAAGATTTCGGGAAATGATAAGAAGGAAGAAAGCCGAAAACTGCAAAAAAAAAAAAAAAAAAAGGAAAATTTCACAGGAACGTGCCATCAGAATGTTACCGACTGATGCCTCCATTGAGTAATTCACTGTCAACGCATTTACCGAAAAAACTGTTGCCTGCAGAGGGCGTATACTGTACATTTAAACCTTTTTATTTATTTATGAAAGTAATTGCTTTTTGATTAATCTGTTTACATCTTTTTGCAGTGCTTCTGTGAATTAAAATAAGGAATGAATTATTGTATATATTTGCTTATATCTATATCTACCTGTATATACAAATCAATAGTCAAGAAAATAATTATACTTCTTTTCTTTATACATAATTTTGCAGTGCTACTGTGAATTAAGATAATGAATGAATTGTTGTATCTATTTATCCATCTATCTATATCTACCTATATATGTATTTATATATGTGTATGTATGTATGTATATGTGTATGTATATTTATTTATATATATATTATATATATATATATATATATATATATATATATATATATATATATATATATATATATATAATATACATACTGTATATATATAGACATAGATAGATAAACAGACATCATAATTCATTCATTATCTTAATTCACAGTAGCACTGCAAAAAGATATAAACAGATTAATCAAAAACCAATTACATTAATAAATAAAAAAAGTTTAAATGCATAGTACACTCGCCCTGCAAGCAAGAGTTTCTGGTAAATGTGTTTCTAGTGAATTATCAATGGAGGCATCAGGCTGAAAGCACAGAGAAGCTTGTTCGTGTGCTTTCGAGCGTGCATGCAAAGGCGCCAGGTAAATGAAAATGCCATTGCATGCTAGGGTTAAAAGCACGGCACCAGGAGGCCGTGTTTGGCATCGACAGGTGTCGACGTCGAAAGAATCGACGACATAAGTAAGACATTCGAATAACCGTCGTCCAGTACTCGACCCCAAGAGAATCGACGTCCAGCATTCGACATCAAAAGAATAAAGGTCCAACATTTGACATTCAAAGAATCGACGTCTCACACTCGTCGCCCAGAGAATAACGTCCAGCACTTGACTTCCCAAAGATTCGACGTCGAATATTTGGCATCCAAGGAATCGACGTCGAATATTTGGCATCCAAGGAATCGACGTCGAATATTTAGCATCCAAAGAATCGACGTCTAACACTCGACACCAAGAGAATCAACGTTCAACACTCAACAAGAAAGAATCGGCGTCCAGACCTCGACACAATGAATCGGCGTCCAACATTTGGCAGCCGCAGAATCGACGTCTAATACTCGACACACAAGAAATCGACGTCCAACATATGACATCCAAAGAATGAACGTCCGACACTCAACACTCAAAGAGTCGACGCCCAACACTCGACACCAAGATGTCTAACACTCGACACCCAAAGAGTCGACGCCCAACACTCGACACCCAAAAACGTCTAACATTCTACACCCAAAGACGTCCAACACTCGACACCCAGAGAGTCGACGTCCAAAGAATCGATTTTCAACACTCGACATGTCAAAGAACTGCATCCAAAGAACAGACGTCCAACACTCGACATCCAAAGAATCGACGCCTAACACTCGACATCCAGAAAACAAGGTTGCTAGTTCTCAAGGCACTCACCAATATATGACCACGCCATGCTAAGAAAAACCGCATTTACTTATAATCAAGCACAAGACAAGAATCGTTCTTGTTAGGTTCCATGCTCACCTATGAACAAACGGAGGAATAATTAAAAGCATATGCGTGCAAGCTACAGAGAACTTTAACTAAATGATAAAGACTTGAGAAAATAAAAAAAAATAAAGAGCAAACTACTAGTTTGCAAAGAAAATTACACACATTAAAATTCTCTACAATGTATGCGTGCACGAGAAGAAACGAGTAACAAATGAGCCGAAGTTTCCTCGGCGCAATCGAGTTTTCTGTACAGCTTATAATCAAGGCCACCGACAATAGATCTATCTTTCGGTGGTGTCGGTATAATGCTGTAAGAGCCGCGGCCCATGACTCTTTAACCACGGGCCGGGGGGGGGGGTATGTCCTATAACGTTGCCAGATGAACATTTATGGATAACTTTATCCTTAAATAAAATGAAAACAACTGAGGCTAGAGGGCTGCAATTTGGTATGTTTGATGATTGGAGGGTGGATGATCAAGTTACCATTTGCAGCCCTCTAGCCTCAGTAGTTTTTTAATATCTGAGGGCGGAGAGAAAAAGTAGAAAAGTGCTGACGGACAGACAAGGCCGGCACAACAGTTTCTTTTACAGAAAACTAAAAAGGCGCATACCGGTACGCGCGCAATATATTAAACACACACAATTTAACACACAAATGCACATGATAAAATACACAAAAATCGCTGCCACGGCAAGTATGAGTCAATGAATAAGCGTTAAAGGTACGCTGTGATAATGGAAAGCAATTACATCATATCCGGTCGTTATTCATATATGACGTCATTTGCATAATGCAATAATATTTTATTATTTATAAACATAACACAAAAGAAAGGACATATTTTCGCGAAGCACCTGAATTCAGTCGCTTTCCATTAATATTTAAGATGAAATATTTGAAAGCATTCGTTAACGTCAAAAACCACTCAATTTTCCGTTTACCTTCTTTATATGCTTGGGTGACTTTCGTATACACTGCCCTTTCTTCTTAAGAAAGCCAAGCAGACTTTCTCTATTAGACACCATTTTATTCGTTGTGTTGCTGTACAGTATATCTCATAGGAATGTACTTAGACAGTTACGGGAACTGCAAAATATTCTTTTAGGACATTCTATTGTCTTAGCATAACAATAGTGCACGAAACGATGATAGTATATGAAAATATCTTTACAGGGCTGCTCTATGAGGAAGAGCCCGTGCTGGCATAAAGCCAGCTTCATCAAAAATAACAAGATGAAAATAATAAATGAGTGTAATTATGCAGGCTTATATGTATTTCTGTTTGCATGAAGATGATACATATACATACATAACTACATTCATATATATATATATATATATATATATATATATATATATATATATATATATATGTATATATGTATATATATATACATATATACACAGAGAGAGAGAGAGAGAGAGAGAGAGAGAGAGAGAGAGAGAGAGAGAGAGAGAGAGAGAGAGAGAGAGAGAGAGAGAGAGAGAGAGAGAATTTGTTTAAGGGTTTCATCCAACTTACTAATTTCTGTTTACGGAATCAATGCGTGCGTTTTCGCCAGTACCAAAGCCAATATCCCAGTAATGAGAGGATTACCACTAATGGCAGGTTAACAGGAAATGTGCGCTCGTGTGTGTCTGTGAGAGAGAGAGAGAGAGAGAGAGAGAGAGAGAGAGAGAGAGAGAGAGAGAGGGGGGGGGGATTTCAAACTGCAATACCTTGCTGACATCTGTGTCTGGTTATTGAATAGAAGAATTTCCAGGACATCAGATTGGAAATCGGAAGGGGTCCAGAAGACACAAGGGAGAGATCAATCATTTGCAGAGGTTGAAGAGGAAAGAGAAGGAGGAGGAGGAGGATAAGGAGCAGAAAGATAAGGAGGATGAGGAGGAGAGGGAGGAGGAAGTGGGGTAGAGGAACTAAAGGAAGGGGGAGGAAATAGACGAAAAGATGCATAAGATAAGGAAGCGGAAAAGGACGAGTGGGAAGTGGAACAGAAAGAGAACGTGGAGGAAAAGGGGAGGAGGATTCACGAATAAAGAAGTGAGAACAGAAGGTTACCATAAACGAAGGTCGTGGGAGGAGAGGTTATGATAAAGAACAGAAGAGTAGGAATGAAGAGAAAATGCTAGGATAAAAGAACAGAAGAGTGGGAATGAAGAGAAAATGTTAGGATAAAGAACAGAAGAGTGGGAATGAAGAGGAAATGCTAAGATAAAAGAACAGAAGAGTGGGAATGAAGAGAAAATGTTATGATAAAGAACAGAAGAGTAGGAAAGAAGAGAAAATGTTAGGATAAAAGAACAGAAGAGTGAGAATGAAGAGAAAATGGTAGGAAAAAGAACAGAAGAGTGGGAATGAAGAGAAAATTTTAGGATAAAAGAACAGAAGAGTGAGAATGAAGAGAAAATGGTAGGATAAAGAACAGAAAGCGGGAATGAAGAGAAAATGTTAGGATAAAGAACAGAAGAGTGGGAATGAAGAAAAAATGTTAGGATAAAAGAACAGAAGAGTGGGAATGAAGAGAAAATGTTAGGATAAAAAACAGAAGAGTGGGAATGAAGAGAAAATGTTAGGATAAAAGAACAGAAGAGTGAGAATGAAGAGAAAATGTTAGTATAAAGAACAGAAGAGTGGGAATGAAGAAAAAATGTTAGGATAAAAGAACAGAAGAGTGGAAATGAAGAGAAAATGCTAGGATAAAAGAACAGAAGAGTGGGAATGAAGGGAAAATGTTATGATAAAGAACAGAAGAGTAGGAATGAAGAGAAAATGTTAGGATAAAGAACAGAAGAGTGGGAATGAAGAGGAAATGCTAAGATAAAAGAACAGAAGAGTGGGAATGAAGAGAAAATGTTAGGATAAAGAACAAAAGAGTGGGAATGAAGAAAAAATTTTAGGATAAAAGAACAGAAGAGTGGGAATGAAGAGAAAATGTTAGGATAAAAAACAGAAGAGTGGGAATGAAGAAAAAATGTTAGGATAAAGAACAGAAGAATGGGAAAGATGAGAATATGGTGTATAAAATAGACGGAATAATGAGGGGAACAAGCTGTCCAAAAGGACAATAAACAGTAAGAAGACAAGAAGAAACTGAAAAAATGAAACGAGGGAAAAGAAAATAAGAAGAAGAAGACATGGGAGAGCGAGTCGGCCAGAAAGGACAATAAAATTGGTGAGAAAATGGTAAGAAAGAAACAAGAAAGCGAAAAGATGAAATAGGGAAAAATAGGTGAAGACGAAGTATTCGAGTTTGAAGAGATGAAAGAGGTAGGGTGGGGGGGGGATATTATGGCGTCTCTATAAGCCCTCTCAACATTTGTAAGTCCAATGGTACGGAAGCAAAAAATAAATATCCAATAGCCTTAAAAGCCCTATTTATTGGAGCCTTCAGTCATTATACCTTATTCCTATCAGGTGATGGATGAAGTCATTTCGAGGGTACTTCCATAGGATTGGAAAAGTATCGAAGTCGATAACAAATATTGTCGTCACACCCCTACGTAATGAAAGAAGCGTCAAGTGCCCTTCACGCCTGTCACTTCCTAATTGAACACTATCTGTCTGTCTATCTTTACAGATATATATATATATATATATATATATATATATATATATATATATATATATATATATATTTATATATATATACCTATTTATGTGTATAATATATATATATATATATATATATATATATATATATATATATATATATATATATATATATGTTTTATATATAATACATATGTATATATGAATATATATATATGTATGTATATATATATATATATATATTATACATAAATATATATGTACATATATACATATACATATATATATATATATATATATATATATATATATATATATATATATATGTATGTGTGTATATATGTATAACGTGTGTGACTTATTACCTCATGTACATCATCTCTGCAGTTAAAATAATAAAGAATTATGTAAAAAAAAATCCCTTAAAAATTTTCGGTGGCAGGAATTAGTCTTCAGTATCGGTTTCGAAATGAAGCATTATGGGAGGGAACGATAAAGAGAAGAGGTGAGGGCGTGAGGTGCTTTTCGCCTTCGCACAAAATTAATCTCTCTCCCGTAAACTTATTTCACAATTAAGTCCACTCAGCGAGCCCTCCCCTGCAGCTGACAAATTATCAATTGAATTTCAAATTAGTTTAACTTTCTGCGCTTCCCAAATCAACTATATGCGCTCAATAATGCAGGCTCCGGTATAATGGTAAACGGCAGCTTCTAATAGAATGTCTGTCACTATTTCTTTTCACATAATTGGTGATACGTTTTCTCTCCGTATATTTTGTTAGTTAATCCTGTTTCTGTTGTAGTTACATAATCCTGCGTTAATGGGAGTTTATTTAATAAAAATAAATCCTCTCTAGGATTAACTAAGAAAAATAAGCTATTTCTACAGATAGGGAAGGGACTGTTTTGCTCGCATCTTTATCACCAGTATATTGGGCAAAGGGATACTTAGTAATGATTTCAATTATTCCTTATTGTGTAATCAGTTCCCATTACAGAAGGCGGCTCCTGTTAAAAGCTGAACAACACCTATTGTTACCGTGGTGCAGTCTTCAGGGTTTAATTGCTATTACATACAGCAACCAGATCATTTCATGTATACATTAATTGTCTGATCAGTTCAATAAACATCTGAGACAACAACGAGAGCTTGGTCATTATACAACAGGAACATTCGCGATGAAAGCGGAGAAACAGTACTGTAAAGAAAAAGAAACATTAAGTAAACGTGAGCATCAAAGACTATGTAAACAAAAGGTATTTAAAAATTAACGTTCGCAAGTGGCATTTCATTTCTATTATCAGCTACCAGTCATCCATCTCTCATTACTAACACCTTGTTACTCAAACCCCTTCCACAAACACAAACACACACACACACACACACACACGCATAAATAGAAAATCATCAAACAACCGAACACAGAATTAAAATAACTTGCGATAACACAAAAGAACGTCTGCATAATGAAACAACAACGCCTCACAAAAAAAATCGATTATCATCTACTTATTCCTCTCCTTATCATCTGGACACATCCAAGAAAAAGAAAACAAGTAAAAAATGCGCCCAAGTTTCTTCGGTACCATCGAGTTTTCTGTCCGTTGGTGGCCTCAGTCCGGCCCATAAAACTCTTAGCTGCGGCCCATGAAACTAAGCCACGGTCCGGTGGTGGCCTATGTTGTTGGCAACTATAGCGCTGCCTGAAGCACGATTATGGCTAACTTTAACCTTAAAATAAAGACTACTGAGGTTAGAAGGCTGCAATTTGGTATGTTTGATGACTGGAAGTGGATGATCAACATACCAATTTACAGCCCTCTAGCCACAGCAGTTTTTAAGATCTGAGACCCGACAGAAAAGGTACGGACGGACAGACAAATAGCCATCTCAATAGTTTTCTTTAACAGAAGGCTAAAACGTGAAAAAAAAACACCCAGAACAAGGAGATAGGAATAGCAAATAAATAATCCCCGACAGAAGCGAGGACACCGGGTATATTGCACACACAAAAAGCGTACCAGTGATAACTTTCTCCCACATTAATAGGAGGACCACGGGGGCTGTGACGTGAAAGGCTTTTCCTGGATGGAAAGTTTGTCATAAAGATGCTGATTAAGAAGTTTGCCAAGATACAAAAGAACCGACTGAGGTGTTTAGAACACTCGATGATACATTGTTGTCGGGGAAGTGTAGGGACGAGGGGAAATGATGGAGATTCGTTATCTGGTAATGAATTAGAAACACTCGGATACACACGACCAAAGCAAGCACACAGTCTCCTTCTCTCTCCTTTCTGACTCAAACTCATACATACACAGACACACACACACATATATATCTATATATCTATATATATATATATATATATATATATATATATATATATATATATATATATATATATATATATATATATATATACACGGTATACACATGCATACATACATAAATTTCCTCCAAGATGCATACATACATACATACATACATACATACATACATATATAGGTGTGTGTGGTTTTTCCGTGTATGGGGGCACACACTTAAGCATGGATATGATACAAAAAAGTACACACTTCATCTTTATTTGTACAACCGAAAAAAAATAAGTACATCAGGATTAGCCGATAACTAAGAAATAATCAGGAACTGGATATTTGTCAAAATTAAAAGTTGTCATGTAAAACAGATGCAAAGTTTTTTAAACTGAATCTTATCTTTTCAATATATTTTGCTTCTTTAGCTCTAATTGTTTAACCACAGAAAGAAACAAGTAAAAAATGCGCCTAAGTTTCTTCGGCGAAATCGAGTTTTTTGTACAGCGTATAATGTTTTATGAAACTTTCAACCAAGGCTCATGATACTCTCAGCCGCGGTCCATGAAACTTTCAGCCACGGACCGGTGGTGGCCTGTATTGTTGGTACCTATAGCGGTGACAGACGCACGATCATGGCTAACTTTAACCTTAAATAAAATAAAAACTACTGAGGGTAAAGGGCTGCAATTTGGTATGTTTGATGATTGGAGGGTGGATGATCAACATACCAATTTGCAGCCCACAAGCCTCCGTAGTTTTTAAGATTTGAGGGCAGACAGAAAAAGTGCGATCCGGCAGACAAATAGCCATCAAAATAGTTTCTTTTACAGAAAACTAAAATGGACACTTTGAAAATTTAATGAGGTGTAACAAACAAACAAAATTATCTGGCTTAAAAGTCTATCGTATGCGTTTGGGAATATTTGGTTTGCCCTATAACACCAGTGAGGAACTATTTGACTCTCTTCATTTCATGAAATGAAAAAATATTAATGAAAACGATTCATAGCATTTCATGCACAATGTTACCTAGCCTTAGAAGCCATATAACTGAAAATATACATCGTCAATGTTTTGGTTTTCACGTAAAACAAATCTTCTTATGAATGCGACTACCTTTACATCGAAAAATACTCTCTCTCTCTCTCTCTCTCTCTCTCTCTCTCTCTCTCTCTCTCTCTCTCTCTCTCTCTCTCTCTCTCTCTCTCTTACTATCACAAGCAGTTTATTTACGAAACAAATTTAAATGCTAGTATGAGCTGCTATGTATGTGTGATTATGTAGGTATAGACGAATCAGGAATATTGACTGAAACAGACATAAAAAATAATAGTATTTATACACAACTACTTCCGAATAATAATAATAATAATAATAATAATAATAATAATAATAATAATAATAATAATAATAATAATAATAATAATAATAATAATAATAATAATAATGACAGAAAACGAACGAAAAATGTGGATTATATTAGCACTAATAATAATAATAATAATAATAATAATAATAATAATAATAATAATAATAATAATAATGACAGAAAATGAACGAATAAATGTGGATTACATTAGCACAAGCTGTCATTTCATTCGAATACCACAACCTTCATAGCCGCTGTTGCATGCGCCATCAAAATCCACTAATTTTACCGAAGTACTCTGCAGAATTGGCAAGCCCGAATATCAATCTATCATCAGTAATTCCTTTTACATTCAATCGAGATACCATTCTATCCACAGTGACTGATGATTCCTCTTTTATCAAAACACAAGTGTCATATAATTCCTCACAGCCAATTCGCTAGCATCCGTTGCCATCTAAAGGATGGTTTTCTGAATTCTTTGTCCCGATGACAAAGTAAAAAAAACAAGTAAAAGATGCGCCGAAGTTTCTTAGGCGCAGTCGAGTTTTTTGTACAGCCGTTACAGCGTATAATCAAGGCCACCGAAAATAGATCTATCTTTTGGTGGTCTCGGTATAATGTTGTATGAGCTTCGGCCCATGAAACTTTAATCACTACCCGGTGGTGGCCTATCCTATATAGTTGCTAGAAGGACGATTATGACTAACTTTAGCCTTACATAAAATTAAAACTACTGAGGCTAGAGGGCTGCAATTTGATATGTCTGATGAATGGAGGGAGGATAAATAACACCAGTTTCCAGCCCTATATCCTCAGTAGTTTTTGGGATCTGAGGGCGGAGAGAAAAAGTGAGGGAAGAAAAAAGTGCGGACAGAATAAAGTGCGGACGGACCGACAAAGAAGGCACAATAGTTTTCTTTGACAGAAAACTAAAACGAAAATAGAATGCTGGAGCTTAAGATCAAAGAAATGCCATGGGAAGTTCGTGAATGAGCTTGTATCGATTATCAATCATTTTAGTGCATTACAACCACAAAGCTAAAGTAAAATTCTATCTTCGTTTACGAATATTTCGATAAATCTATCACGATGAATGAATCAGCCAGATATTTGGAAACATTATATATATATATATATATATATATATATATATATATATATATATATATATATATATATATATATATATATACTGTATATATACACATATATATATATAAATAAATTATTATATATATATATATATATATATATATATATATATATATATATATATATATATATATATATATATATATTAATATTGCAATATTTTATCTGTAATAGTGCAGGCAGGCCAATCAAAATTCGAATTACTCAAATATTTAACTATGCCTCTATCAGTAACGGTCAGTACTGTTTGCCTGCACCGAAACAGATCGTCGCAACTGTAGGAATTGGGAGTCTGACTCTTTATAATTCCAGATTTATTCCAGTTCATCCCCAGGAACTTCTGATATGGCTTCTATAGGCATCAAATCCCACTCTGTCCATAGATATGGGTGTCTCCTTTTCTACACGAATCAAAATTCCGTAGTTCCAACCCGTAGCAGCAGGTATGAACTGAGAGCATTCAAAATAAAGACTATTGCATCCCGCATTTCATCCAAGGCATTCGATTGAAGCTAATTTAAATTGACTTTCCCTTGCTCCTACCCCTTCTCTCTCTCTCTCTCTCTCTCTCTCTCTCTCTCTCTCTCTCTCTCTCTCTCTCTCTCTCTCTCTCACTCTCTCTCTCTCTCTCTCTCTCTCTTTTCACCCGACCCACTCGTCGGAGTAAATTAGAAAAGGGATTTGCGCCACCCCTTCGGAAAACCTACAATAACCCTCCTTAATGAAAGGTAAATAATGAACATAAACTGATAGCAGAGTCAACACAACTGCAATAAATTCTGCGTATTCATAAAACGTCCAGTAATGTATATTGCCAGTAAAGAGGGATATTTTTGCATTACTGGGAATAGATATATATAAATATAAATGTTTATCGTGGATGGCCCGGGGAAAATTACGCGGACGCATCTGGACGCCGAATAAATAAATAAATAATTAAGTGAAAAACATATATGTGCACATACATACATACATACATATATAATATATATATACATATATATACATACATACATACATACTTATAAAATAACCTAGGCTTTGCATCCTCACTTAATTCGATATTCCATATTTATATAACCACTCCAAAATTACTTGTAATTATTCCCGTCCTAAAATCGGACAAAAATAAGAGAAAATTTATTATATGTAATAAAAAAAAACAGTTAAATCTTACTTCTTATGGGGCAATGATTTGAAGTTTTTTAACACAAAATTCGGCAGTTTATTGGGGAAACCTGACCTTGTAAGGCTAGAAAACAATTACCTTATATAAACGATTCGAGGATAAGCATACTGAAAAATGTGAACAACAGAATGAGATTAAAGAAAATACTTTCGTTTATAAAGTATGAATTATTGTGATATTACGGAATGCCCGTTTAGTTGTTTGAAATATATGATACCCGAGTTTTACAAATTTTCAAAAAGAAACTAATTGATTTGCGCCTTGAAATCATTTTTTTCCTATTCTCCATCTCCTTTTAATATTTCCAACTAATACAATTCATTTTTTTCATCTTTATACCTTTCTAATGAAACCTTCCTGCCTGATTTTGCATTTAATCTTTTATTTTCTGGGGCTCCGATCACCAATAATATTTCTTCACCTTATTCCTTGAACAGACATTTATTTCTTTATTACCTTGATGATTTCCATTCCTTATTCATTCAATTAATTATTTCTAATCTTCTTGTGTTCTGTGGAGAAGAAAATTAACTCCTTTATATGATAAACAATGTTTCGAGAGAAATGAAAAAAAAATAAAGTATAACAGGTTTCTTAATGGGGTCCTCACTATTTCATGCGTGCATGGTATGATAAGTCTTTCAAACGTTAAAGTGGACACCTTTATTATTATTATTATTATTATTATTATTATTATTATTATTATTATTATTATTATTATTATTATTATTATTATTATTATTATTATTCAAGCAGAGAAGACATTAGTGCGGAAACTTACAAAATAAGCTTTACAGTAATGAATGTGTAAGTGAGAGAAAGCTGAAAACATGAAACACAAAAATATACAACGGAAGAGATAATCAACTTCTAGTTCAATATTGTCAAGAAACTCCAAAGTTTGACAGTCAAGAGAATGAAAAACCTTTGGTGCCTCAAGACCTTTTCGATGAATATGCTCTGTATATCGGGCGCTCATACACTAAAAGTTCCTTGCTGGAATAATTCTTACGAAAGGTCTTCTGGAGAATACCTGACGACGGATAAATCATAATTAGCTTTGTTTGGAAAGACTAAAATCGCCACCAACGTCTCCAGGTTTCTCTGGGAGTCTAAACTGATCTTTCAATCTGGTCCGCTGGTAGAGTGGTTAGTGCCGTGGCATGTCACTCGTATGTCGCGGGTTCGCGTCTCCCCCAGGGCGATGGAAAATCACTGGATTTGTGTCAAGACCAGTCACTGCTGCAGTGTGGGTTCTGCGTTGGGAGGTTGAAGCCAACATTAATTGGAAGCTTGAATTTCAAGTTAATGGCCCCTTTGGTGTGCTTGGTCCATGTGGACAGGTTTCATCCACTAATAATAATAATAATAATAATAATAATAATAATAATAATAATAATAATAATAATAATAATAATAATAATAATGAATCGCTGAAAATAATATCAAACGTAAGATTCGTTCATTCAAAAAATTTATTTTATGTTACATACAGATTTGCAAATGCATCAGTATACCATTGGTATTCTAAAACGCCTCTTCCGAGCTGCACCCTTTTGAATTTTTAAGGAGGAAATCTTCGTAAAACAATGTGCCCTGGTCACATACCAGTCTGGAGGGTATGAGATACACCGCAAACTACTATGCCTTTATGTATGACACAAACAAGGGACAAGGATGACGCCCCTGTAAATACACGTATACAACGAGGGACAAGGAAGATGCCCCTGTAAATACACGTATATAACTAAATGCATGCGCGAGCGTACGCACATACACACACACCGAAACATAAACATATATATATATATATATATATATATATATATATATATATATATATATATATATATATATACAAAAGTATATATATTCATTGCATTGCGCACGCAAACTCAGATTTAGAAAAACCATTTCGCAGAACAGTTTCCGAGCTAACGAGAGAGAGAGAGAGAGAGAGAGAGAGAGAGAGAGAGAGAGAGAGAGAGAGAGAGAGAGAGAGAGAAGCGAGAGGGAGAACGAAAACACAATTAGTTCATTTGTGACACATTTAACTCAGTTAAGGATAATCGATTCATAGAGTTGCCAACGACGTAATTTGGTTGTTTTATTCCTGGCCTTTTCGAGTTACGTTACTTATTTCAGAAGTCACACTATGTCTATTGTTTCTCCTACTACTACTACTACTACTACTACTACTACTACTACTACTACTACTACTACTACTACTACTACTGCTACTACTATTATTATTATTATTATTTTTATTATTATTATTATTATTATTATTATTCAAAGCTCGAGATATATTATTAATGATCATACCTTTATTATTCATATTCATAATCTCATTCTTCTCCCGATTTTGACCTTGAAAAAAAGTCTCCCATTTTCGAGAACTGCATAGAACTTTGACTCAAAATAGACCAGTGGGGGTGAACGAAAGTTCCAATGCCCCAATTATACCAGTAAGGTCTCAGGCGATCCCAAATATGAAAATACAGTCAAAATATCAATATTTGTCGACTTCAGTTCCACTGTTCCTGGATCAGAGGCTCTCCAACCATTCAGTCTCATTCAATAATAATCGATGAAATCATGTAAAAACAAGCAAAAACGCCGAAGTTTCTTCGGCGCAATTGAGTTTTCTGTACAGCTGCTACAGCGTATAATCAAGGTAAAAAAAATAGATCTATCTTTTGGTGGTCTCAGTATAATGCTGTATGAACCGCGGTCCATGAAACTTTAACCACGGCCCGGTGGTGGCCTATCCTATATAAATGCCAGAAGCACGATTATGGCTAACTTTAACCTTAAATAAAATAAAACTATTGAGGCTAGAGAGCCGCATTTTGGTGTTTGATTATTGGAGGGTGGATGATCAACATACCAATTTGCAGCCCTCTAGCCTCAGTAATTT
>JANJGK010000013.1:4367550-4372550 GCA_039081455.1 Macrobrachium rosenbergii
GTGTGTGTGCGCCCATCATAAGGATTCGCATAAGTTTTTAGAGATTTATATTGAAACTTGATTTATTTACCACCAAAAATAGAGATATTTCCTTTTAATTTCATTTACCACAAAAATGAGAGATATTTCCTTTTATTTTCATTCACCACAAAAATTTGAGATATTTCATTTTAATTTCATTCACCACAAAAATTAGAGATATTTCCTTTTAATTTCATTCACCACAAAAATTTGAGATATTTCATTTTAAATTCAATTGCCACCAAAAGTAGAGATATTTCCTTTTCATTTCATTCACCACAAAAATTAGAGATATTTCCTTTTAATTTCATTCACCACAAAAATTAGAGATATTTCCTTTTAATTTCATTTGCCACCAAAATTACAAAAATATTTCCTCTTAATTTCATTTGCCACCAAAAGCAGAGATATTCCCAGTCACTTAGCAGAATCTGCTCAATGAAATAAAAATGCAACGCAAACCGATTCGAAAGTAGAATTCCTTTAAAATAGAGTCGATTCTTCTTTGGGACCAGATCATCAATTCAAGTTTGACACTCGAGGAAAGTCGAGAGCGAGTATTTTGAAAAGACTCCACAAATAAAAGACAGAAGAGAGGATAACAGAAAAGATAAGAAAGGTTCCTTTCATTCCCCACACAAGTGGAATCTCGTTCAGAGCCAGAATTAACCACATTACTTAAGAAAGAAGCGCACCTATGTTTGAGGCGAGACTTTCCGCAAGAAATAAAAAATCTTAAAAACCAGAAAAAACTACAAAAGAAGGGGAGACAAACCGGCCCTTTAATCCCCATATACATTATGCAATCCAGGTCTTCGTGTCTAAACGGAGAGACGGAAAGGGCGAAAATGCTGAAGTTGGGGGAACGCCTTCCAATTGTCGGAATGAAATGTTGCCGAGTCCTTTTCCTTCGCTAACTACAAACGCCGCAGGAAATGGTTTATTGCCTTCGTTGGGAGCTGAAGAGAACCCCCTTCGGTTGACGGGTTGGTCGGGATTTAATAGGGAGAGCCGATCTAAGGACTCCCCAAGAAAAGCACAGCTAATTGAGGCATATTTCCGGGAGTCGGAACAACTGAGAAATTTTATATTAAGGAAATATATCTATGGTAAAGTAGAGCGTATTTAGACATAATGATAAAAAATATTAAATTATTTCCTTCACCTTATTGTTAACTGCGACATATTTGAAGAAAAGGAAGGTCGCAAGAAGAATTATAAACATAATAGTAATTCGATTAAAAAAATTAGACATCTAAGCAAATTAATATAAAATAATCATTGGCATAAAATCTAATGCTAACTGCGACATTCTGGATGCCAGTAAAACAAATTAAGGCAAAATAAAGCAAAAAAAAAAGGAAAGTTAATAGTAAAAAGATATGGCGTAAAACGAATGAAACAACTACCTCTACCTAGTCAAATCCTTTATGTTAACCGAGACATATTTCAGGGATTACGAACGGCCACACACACACACACACACACACACACACACACACACACACACACACACACACACACACACACACACTGAAAATAAAAGTGAGGGAAAGACCCGCACCCAATTTAAACTTTTCCTATAGTTGCTGTAGCATACATTAGCAGCCTTTAATGCCCGGAGTTCATCCGGCGACTCCGGAATGAACTATTACTCAGAACGGAAAAAGTTGGGGAAAACGAAAGTTTTTTCATAATCAAATGGCCGAATTATACAAGATTCTAAAGGGGAGTGGAATAGCCAGTACAAGACTCGAACTTCTGAATCTTTACGTTTATGTAAATTTCTTCTTTTTGGAAAATGGAGCGAATCTAAGATTTGTTGAGTTTGATTCGAGTTTTCAGAGAGAAAAAGGTCAAATAATATAGATGCATGGCCATAAAGTTTTTAATTAATGTAGATATTCCACAATAAAATGGTGTTATTCGAGTTCCCAATGTAAAATCACGTTACTTGACGCTGATTCAGTTAATTTTGAATAGTTACTATAGACAATATGTTAAATTTGAAAAAACTCATTAGAAAACAGGTCGTTAAACTAATTTTGGCTGAAAGGGTGAAAATTTCTATTCGCACAATTTTTACTTTCTCGAAATGTTTTCAATGAATATTTCTCTATCGTAAGGAACATTCGATCGCAAAATTAAACTATTTGTTAACTATTCAATCTTTTTTTTTTAATACGTCTTGTCTTTTTCCTAATACACAACTGATTAGGGTTATCTAAGTGCTTGTTCCTGACGCGCATCATTCACTTAGAACAACTTATCCGCAACTTAATTACGTATGTTAAGCGCTTAATTTGTGCATTTGTTTATCAATTAATTACTTATGTTAAGTGTTTAATTCGTGCATTTGTTTATCAGTTACTTCTATGCTTCACTTATCCTAACTACATCTTAAACGCCGTCATGCCTACATACGTCACCTCTAAAATATACTACTGGAGCACTTCTTTCGCTGGGGGACCCTTAATGAAAAATTATAAATACAAAACGGAAATAAAACTATAAGAATGAAGCAACCACCGTAACTACGTACTCGGGCTAATTAGGGGGGAAAGTAAGGTAGTTGGAGGCGGGTAACGATGCCATAACCGGAACAAGAACTGTCCGGATACGCTGATGTGCGTGATATTAGGGAGGGCGGCTGCGAGCTGTCTGCGGTCGTAAACCTGGTGCTTACCGAGTTAGTAGTAGTTCGTGCCAAAGTGCCCAGAGCCAGTTGCATGTGGTTTTCCTTTAATTATCCGACGCGTGATAAACTGATATATTTAGTTTTAAGGTATCCTTTTATTCTTGAGATGTCAACGTTGTGTATTTATGTATGTATACAAAAACATACATACATACATTTTTAACTTATTACATATTGTTGCTGATGTGTATCTGCTTATGTATACGCATACATACATAGCCTACATACATACATACATACATACATACATACATACATACAAATACACATCAGCAAAAAAAGGAAAAAAGTTAAAAAATCGCCGAAGTTTCTTCGACGCAATCGAGTTTTCTGTATAGCGTATAATGCTGTATGCAACTCTCAGCCACGGTCCGGTGGTGGCCTATAGCGGTGCCAGAAGCACGATCGTGGCTAACTTTAACCTTGAATGCACGATCGTGGCTAACTTTAACCTTGAATAAAATAAAAACTACTGAGGTTAAGGGCTGCAATTTGGTATGTTTGATGATTGGAGGGTGGTTGTTAGCATATCAATTTGCAGCCTTCTAGCCTCAGTAGTTTTTAAGATGTGAGGCCGGACGGACAGGTATAGCCGGCACAATAGTTTTCTTTTACAGAAGACTAAAAATGGCTACATTGAAAATACATATATCTGTATATCTCGTGTCGGATAATTAAAGGAACACTCAGGCAATACATAGACATGTATCAAGTAGTTTTGTCACTAACCCACAGTGAGTTTTTATACTCTCAAAAATAAAGTTTCAAACATTAACCATATCAAATATCGAATCCACTGTACTTGGAGTACACCCAACAGGAATTATATAAGATAAATACATCTCTCCTGACCAGAATTCAAAACCATGTCAATTCTGTATGATACAGACGTCATATCCCACTAAGGTATTAAGAGAGATGTGCGTTTATTTCGACTGATTTACATATTTCTGTCGGATTCCACCGTGGCAGGTAAGTCCCAAATTACCACGTGGTTGTTCAGTGTTACATATATATATATATATATATATATATATATATATATATATATATATATATATATATATATATATATATATATACACATATATATATATGTACATATATATATCTCCCGAAAAAAAAAACCTTGCGTCTCTCCGCATCGAATGAAAATTGTTAAAGCCATAAAGATGCTGTTCCTTCCAACACACACACACACACACAATAAGAAAACAGCTCCATCGCTGGAAGCTAGGAAAGACGACGACTCTGGGAAGACAAACATACCTCTGTTAACTCGACTACAGTATATTTCCTGTCTTTTCTTATTTACAGTTCTTTTTTTCTTTTAAGGCTCCTGTATACCTCTTTTTTCTTTTTTGTGTTGCTTCATTTTTGTGTTTTTAATTATATTACCTTATGCACTTTTGGATTAGGATAAAACGTAAAATTTTAGACCAGACGCCAAGCGCTGGGACCTGTGAGGTTATTCAGTACTGAAATGGGAAATTGAGAGTGAATGAGGTTTGAAAGGTTTAACAGGAGGAAAACCTCGCAGTTGCACTATGAAACAATTGTTAGAAGAAGGTAGAAAGTAATTTGGAAAAAAGAGAATATGAACGGAGGTACAGCAAAAGGAATGAAAGGGGTTGCAGCTAGGGGCCGAAGGGACGCTGCAAAGAACATTTGGTAATGCCTACAGTGCACCGCGTGAGGAGCACTGACGGCACCATCCCTCCTTTCTTAAGGACAATACTTGATCTAAACGAAAATTGATTTATCGAGATCTTTATCTTTTATTAATAAGAATCAAGAGACAGGTGACATAACCAAGAATGGCAAACTATCAGAACACTTATCAGAAAACAGATTTTCTTGCATAGACTCAGACATCATATGCAGAGTATAGGAAGTGAACATTTTGCCTACTGGCTAAATTATTCTTATTAAATTCATTTTTCTTTGTAATAATGCCAGATATATGTATTTCGTATCTTATGTGGTATACTGTAACATCTGCATAATTAACATTTATGTATACATGAACATAAATGTTTTAATATATATATATATATATATATATATATATATATATATATATATATATATATATATATATATATATATATATATGCATGCGTGCGTATTACACAAGACTATTTAGTTATTTCACATTAGCATTTAAAGCTATCTGTCTCAATTTTCCAGGCTCTTGTAAAGTCTGAGATATCTGTAACGTTGGTATTTAGTAACCTATCTCACGTTGTTAGTGACCACTATATCTTGATCTTGACAGCTC
>JANJGK010000013.1:4375050-4382550 GCA_039081455.1 Macrobrachium rosenbergii
ACACACACACACACACACACATATATATATATATATATATATATATATATATATATATATATATATATATATATATATATATATATATATATATATTATACAGTATATATATATATAATATATATATATATATATATATATATATATATATATATATATAAAGGCAAATGCCACGAAGGAAAGTGAAACGACAGAGTGGTGCTAGGCCTTTCGCCTTACTGTCCTTTACTTAACAGACTGACAGAAATATAAAAGTATGTTTACAAAGAAAGCTCGTATAAATGACAGATGGGGATTATAAAGGAAAATATATACATGGAACCCAGCACAGCTGAAGAATTAGTAGACCTGCCAGACAAGGGTATATATTTGAGAGGCTTTACAGAAGATTAGGCCCTACAGCTCGGAAGCAGGGAAAACTCAATTAAAAGATTATACAAGGAAAGAGACTGACCACAAAAAAATTACCGTGGAAAGAACAAGTTGATTACATATGTCATAAAAGTACAGTTCAATAATTCTCCTTTGGTAAACAATAAAAATTTTTGCAAAGTCAACATTTTCACAAAAACACATATTAAATATACGAATACATAGAAAATATATATAAGGTAACTAATCAGTAAATAAGTCAGTGATTTTATCTTTAAGGTCATTCTTGAACATTTTACTAATACACGGGTCTAAATAATACATGCCAGGGCTAAGGTTAAAATTACAACTGGAAGTAAGCTGTACAATAGCAGATTCTAAAAGATATCGTGGAGAGACATCTTTCGATCGGGCAATCACTGAACTTTCAGTCCAGTTTATCCTGTGAGAGTTTACACTTAAATGAATGAATATTGCATTGGATGTTTGCCCAGTTTTGACAGAATACTATGCTATTTAATTAGTACTTCTAAATCTTTACTGGGTTGGCCAACATAAAAAGAAGGGCAGTTCAAAAATGGAATTTTATATATGTTGTTGCTTTCCTCAGAGCTATTTTTTAATAATATTCCTTTTGTTGTGTTATTACAGGAAAAAACCAGGTTGACATTAAAAGATTTTAACAATGATTTTCTGGTTTCAAAACCACTAAAATAATGCAAGTTAAGAATGTTCTTAGGGGTTTCTTTCTCCATGTTACTTTCACTATAAAACTTTTTTGGGGGCTTTATTATAGCAAACATATAGTATATGTGAAGGATAACATAAATCGAATACATAAGAAAAATAAGGACAGATATATATATATATATATATATATATATATATATATATATATATATATATATATATATATATATATATATATATATATATATATATATATACATATATATATATATATATATATATATATATATATATATATATATATATATATATTCCCAAGTTCAAACAGATGCTTTAGAGATGAGAATGCTAGCCACAACCCCATTCCACCACAACCAAGGACCTAATGTCTAATTCGTCACAAAAGTCAACAGCTGTATAAAACATTTCTCGGGAAACAGATTTCTCGCAATCCCGCCCAAACCACCATCTTAGATACCAAGTCCCACTGGTGAGGCGAGGCTGTAACCGCTGGACTACCAAGCCAATATATCTGTCGATTTAACGGCAATCATCAAACTAAGCAACATTACAGTAATTTTAATCTTTTCCTTAGAAAGTTTCCTTTTTGAAATTGGAACAGTTATAGGAAATTAGGAAAATAATGCCACAGAGTCAAAAGGTTTCAATTTCGGCCAAACACCAAAGGTGAATAAAATCTTTTATTTCGTTGATTAAAAAAAAAGAGACACATTCCGAAGCTTCATTTTTAAATCGGGAATTATATCTACTGAAAAGAAAGCGAAATTGAAGGATGAATAATATAATAATTCAATTAATGTCACAACAATTGTGTTAGAGGTATTAAGTGATTTTCGTGAGAAAAGAGAAAGATAAGAAAAAGGAAGTTTCCGTGGCCCACCCACCGTTGGGAAGGGTAGGCCTTACTTAAACAGGGTTTACATTATGTTTATTGATTGAAGAGGTTGCCTAGCGTCAAACTACAAAGGTCACAGACCCTAAGCGGCGTCAGAGAGCATTTTGCTCACTGACGCCTGCAGTTTAGGAGCGTTTCCAAGTAATATTGTATAATATAATTAACCATCACAACTTAAATTAAAATAATTAAAAATATTCGGAAGAAGCACGATGCTAACATGAGCACTTATTTGGATATTTTTTAATAACTCGGATAAGAGAATATTATTCTAAAATTTACGAGAAAATGTTTACTATTGATATTTTCACTACTTATAATAGAAAGATATGTTATTTATGCTTTAAATAAAAGTTAACATCCCTTTAATACTATACTAATTGATTTATAAATGAATATTTAAGGGCTCATTCAATCCATTCATTTTCATGATAGGTGATCTGGCGTTGTCACCTATTGCCGTTGATGATTCTCAGAATCGCAAAGCTACATTTCCATTCGCTGTTCTCATTGACGCCAACATTTCACGTTTCAGTGGACCGTGTGCAACACTGCACGCTTGAGCAATGGTTGGCGAGCTAACAGAATCAAAGCAAATCTATTTGAGGCGCGAATGAAACAGAAGTTGTTGGGGAAACGGAGGTAAATGGTGTCGGTTTGGCGGAGCCTATATTGGTCTTAATGAGAGGCTGTTTAACTTCTTTCTCTCACCCTCTCCCCTTTTTGCGTCTCTCACTGTGTGACTCTCTCATTTCTAAGTCTGTTTGCCTTTCTCACCTTATATTCATAGCGCCATGCACGCATCTTACCTGTGAAGTAAAAAAAAAAAAAAAAAAAAGGCACCTGTAATTTCTATGCTCGCTTGAGTCAACCGTTGCATTGCAAATGAAAGACAAAGTTTGCAAAGAAGATGAAATATCAACGATTCTGTGATGCAGGAATTATGGCTCTTGCAAGACGCTACTTCCGGTTCAATGAGCCAACGGAGGTGTTAAAGGTTTGTTTGCCAGTTTTCCTGTCTCGTTTATTCTGAAGAGAGAGAGAGAGAGAGAGAGAGAGAGAGAGAGAGAGAGAGAGAGAGAGAGAGAGAGAGAGAGAGAGAGAGGTGTTACATGTGATGTTCAGATGTAAAGATTTGAGACTGAGCTAAAAAGGAGACGAGTGAGAGAGAGTAATGTCTGACCCAGGGAAAATGGCTCTCAGCCATGAAAAATACAAGTGTTTAATATATATATATATATATATATATATATATATATATATATATATATATATATATATATATATATATATATATATATATATTTTATATATATATATATATATATATATATATATATATATATATTTGTGAAAATGTTCACTTAGCAAAAACTTTTATTGTTCACCAAAAGGAGAATCATTAAATTGTACTTATGTAGCATGTAGTCAGCTTATTTTATCCATGGTCATTCTTTGGTGGTCAGTCTCTTTCCCTTTCCTTGCTTCCAAGCTGTAGGGCATAATCTTTAGTCAAACCTCTTAACTATTTACCCCTGTTTTGGTACGTCTACTAATTCTCCAGCTGTGTTGGATTGCAGGTACTTATTATCCTTTATAATCCCCATCTGTCATTTATACGAGCTTTCTTTGTAAACTTATTTTCGTACTTCTATCAGTCTGCTCTGTAAAGGACAGTAAGTCGAAAGGCCTACCACTTTCCTTCGAGGCATTTGCCTTTATTTATATATTCACCACGTTCCATATTTTCGTGATTCAGTTATACATACATACATACATGCATATATATATATATATATATATATATATATATATATATATATATATATATATATATATATATATATAAAAGAATATCTTTTTATGCTTTGAGTGAGTTCGTCTCTGCATTCCCGTGGATAAAACTGATTCCTAACTTACAAGTAGGCGCCTCATTCCACACCCGTACTAAAATAAACGACAAATGAAGCACCAAAATTGTGTGCAATAATATTGACTCTGAGTGCAGATGCCGTTAGTCAGCCTATTTTACAGGTTAAATGGAAAAGACGTTTTAGCCTTCAAACTGATTAGCGTAACCGCTATAAATCAAAAGATTAAAACATTATTTCAAGTTCAAAAGAACTGATGGCATTAATGAATGTTAAGTTTCAACTGGTGAAGATAAAGGTGCGATTTTATAAGCTTGAAGGATTAGGAATTTCACTGCCAAAAATCTTGTTTTTCTTATAGAAACGAAATACATCGGCGTTTCTTTAAAATACTGGTCATAACATGCAAACTGATAAAAGAAAAATAAAAGGTTTCTCATCATTTCTGTAATGATATGCAAAAGCAAGAAAATCTTTTGACATACTTCCATTTGTTTCCTATTAAAGAGATTGACTATCTACATTATCCATCTGTATACACCATGACCAAAGCAAAATAAAAGCAAAAACAAAAACCTGCATTCTATTTTATATCTTCCCCAAATTCATTCACAAAACCTCTCATATTGGACACACGGCGAAGAATACGAACCTCCTTCCAAGGACTTGAACCAAGGAGAGAGAGAGAGAGAGAGAGAGAGAGAGAGAGAGAGAGAGAGAGAGAGAGAGAGAGAGAGAATGCCCCGATCGAGACAGAAAGTGCAAAACCTTGTACACCTTCAACTCACCATTAATTCCAGCGCACTAGAAGAGGTAATTGTTAGTCAACGGATCCCCAGGAGTGCCCATAGGCTTTCCTTCCTTCCTTCCTCCTTCTTCACTCAAAGATAAATGGCGCTTCTTATAAGATGGTCTTGAAATAAACGAGGCTCGTTAAAAGTTTTTAATTAGGGTGCCCAAGTCACTGATATTTTCCCTTTCAATGCTGCAGACGCCGAGGAAAGGGATGATGCCCAAAACATACCCAATTGCTGGGGATATGAACGCGTTAATGGATTTTAACCCTTCAGTGTTGAATTTAACGATTCTTGTAAAGAGGGAGGCTATAAGATTCAGGAAACACTGATGTAGGTAGACAATTCCACATCCCATTTGATAAAACATCACCGATAAAATGAAATGACATATGTAAGGGTATTTATAATTATTAATAAAGAGAAAGAAACGAGAGAAGATGCCTATATAACATAATTTAACCAATTTCTTTACTTTTGCGTTATTTCTTTACTTGTTTACTACTGGAATTCGGGGAAATTCCCACTTTAAACTGTGATTCCTATAAATGGTTTGGTAAAAAACGATAAAACGCTGCATAAATCTTCACATAATACGATTAATATCCATCGAAAAAAAAAATTTTTTTAACGCCACACAAAAATTCCAAATGGGTTACGCAAGTCCTACCGAAGGTTCGTGCAATAAGAATAATATTGAAATTAATAGTAATACACCAAGAGAATGCAAACAAGGAGAAACCTTATAGGAGGAGAGCAGGGCTGGAAACAATAAATCTTTCGTTCAGCACTGAATATATAACCAGTCCCGTTTGGAAGCCATAAAAATAACAGATAGATTCCCTATGGCTGTGTGAGCCCCCGCCATCCATTGTTAGAACTGAATCAATTGGTTCAATCGCCTTTAAAATAAATTACAAAGAATAAGGAACATAAATCTATCACTGAGTGAAACCTTTTGGACCACCGTTTCTACACAAACATAAATAATGAACCTCCCTTTACGATCCCTCAATAAATTCTCTTCATAATATGCTCAGCATAAAACTGCTTCATACGCTCGTCTACATTTATCCTTTCTATACAACTTTGCGTAGATACTATATATATAATCCTTCCATATACCACCCACTGTCCGTACTGTCTCCGTGAGACACCCTATACATATTCTCTCTGGGGAAGTTTTATACGGGAATTCCTGCAACGTCAATTAAATATTTCCTCTTTACAGTCAACAACAAACGTCAACTTCCTCTGTTTGCATTCGATTTTGCGTACTTGTTTAATCTACAAATTTCTATTTGTTGTGGATTTTAAGCGCCACAATTTTTCTTATTCAACCCAGAATTATTTTCTTATCTTTGCACGTTAGTTTACCATGCGTTTGTTACGTATGAATAATCATTATTATTATTATTATTATTATTATTATTATTATTATTATTGTTGTTGTTGTTGTTGTTGCTAATAGATTCACAATTTCGTGAAAAACAATCTGAGTAATAAAAATCCACAATTATGTAGTAAATATATTACTATGTAAAATGAACCAAAGACTTTCGAACACCTGAACGGTGTTCCTCATCAGTGTTAACGTTCACACTAATGAGGAACACCGTTCAGGTGTTCGAAAGTCTTCGGTTCATTTTACATATAGTAATATATTTACTATATAATTGTGGATTTTTATTACTCACATTATTATTATTATTATTATTATTATTATTATTATTATTATTATTATTATTATTATTATTATTATTTAATGAGGAAGGGACAGTAGTTACGCACAGAGAGAGAGAGAGAGAGAGAGAGAGAGAGAGAGAGAGAGAGAGAGAGAGAGAGAGAGAGAGAGAGAGATGAGGTGGGGTAAGGGGGCGTCCACACTTTCAATTCCTCGTAAATATATATTTGTCTAATCTAAGCATTGCAGTTTGTACTATAGATTATATGAAAAAATTACGATCATATGAAAGGGGGAGAATAAAGAGAAATGACAATTAATAATTTAAAACAACGTTGATGGGAGTGATTTATAGACGAACGAAAATGGCGAAAACATTAGTTTGCTGATAGTGAAATGACAAACAAATGGTGACACATCGCTACAAACTCAATACTCCGTTCCCTTAAATCACGGCGCGGTCCTTGAAACGTCCATGGCATTATTTATGGCATCTCTGCTTTGGTAGTATTCGGCCAATAAATCAAAAAGCTTTTAAAAGGCGACGCGTGTAATGAAAATGAGTCTAAAAAATTACATTATTAATCATGAAACTTTTTTCCGATAAAAAAAAAAATCATTTGCTAGAAATTACGTCGGATGTTAAAAAATCAGTTTCACGTTTTCCGCAAAACATTACCCCGCTGACATTTTCCTAGTAAATTTCATGAAACGTTTTACTAAAATTTTCCTTTTCCAGATTACCAATATAACCCGCAGATTCGAAGCAGAATTTTAAATCACGAGTTTAGCCTGACTTGTGAATTTCGAGAAGATAAGGTCTAATGTGATAACTACCAAAGGGTCAGCTAGTTTAAGTGATACCTTATTCTCTAACATAAATTTATATATGACCATACAGAAATCGCATATGCGAGTTATTGACATAAATTTGTTCTTGGAAAGTAAGAAACCGAGAAACATTAAGGGTAAACACATCTTAGTTCATGCAGAAACTGAATAAAAAATGAACATATGAGATGACGATTGATGGCTTTCAGTCATGAATCTGGCTTGACCCAAACGTTAAAAAATAAACCTTCTTTAAAGGTCTTTCGAGTGCCAGCTAGCCCACGAATACTCTTCTTCATAAAATCATATGTTCATTTTTTATTCAGTTTCTGCATGAACTAA
>JANJGK010000013.1:4387550-4392006 GCA_039081455.1 Macrobrachium rosenbergii
CCTCTCTCTCTCTCTCTCTCTCTCTCTGTTTGTTGTTTTTAAACACACTGTACTGAAAACGATATAACTGGAGTCTACAAATGAGCTAACTCTCAGAAATATACACTGTAAAAAATCTAATTTATCTCTCTCTCTCTCTCTCTCTCTCTCTCTCTCTCTCTCTCTCTCTCTCTCTCTCTCTCTCTCTCTCTCTCTCTCTCTCTCTCATCAGAGGCTCTTTAAAATTCTATCTCCCAGTGAAACTTCAGAGGCAGTTTTCCAAGAAGCTATAGAGATTTCCAGAGACTGCTCAATTGAAAATCTTCACCAAGTTACCATTTCTTATTGCTTCACTAACTTTCTTCCTGCAGTTATCTAAAGGATAGCTTTAAAACACTGCATCAAATTTCTTCTTTTACCTTTCCCTCGACGATACGTGGAGGGAATTTTTGGGGTGATCTTTTCTCAGTTAAAAAAACAGGTAAAAAAAAAGGCCGAAGTTTCTTCTGCGCAATGGAATTTTCTGTACAGTCGCTACAGCGTATAATCAAGGCCACCGACAATAGATCTATCTATCGGTGGTCTCGGTATAATGCTGTATGAGCCGCGGCCCATGAAACTTTAACCACGGCCCGGTGGTGGCCTATCCTATACCGTCGCCAGAAGCACGATTATGGCTAGCTTTAACCTTAAATAAAATAAAACCTACCTAGGCTAGAGGGTTGCAGTTTGGTATGTTTGATGAATGGAGGGTGGATGATCAACATACTAATTTGCAGCCCTCTAGCCTCAGTAGTTTTTAAGATCTGAGGGCGGACAGAAAAAAGTGCGGACGGAATAAAGTGTGGACTGACAGACAAAGCCGCACAATAGTTTTCTTTTATAGAAAACTAAAATCGGAATATTTTTCTAAAGCTTCTGCACAGCCCTTCATTACCAACGTGACAAAGCATAGGGGGAATAATTTTAGAATTGGAGCATCTGGAAGAAACCATTTTCATTTGAATGTGTTCAAGCTTAAAGGGTCGTAGCTCTATGGCTGTTATCAGCAAGATTTAAATAAATTTTAGGTAAGAATAGAGGCTACGATTTTAAATGAAAATATCTCATTTAAAGTTTACTCTGAAGGGTACAAACTTTCGACTTACAAATTATCCAGTAATTAAAATGATTCAGAAACGTCTTACAAATCAAGGGTTTAAGTACTTTTTTTTTTATTAATAATCAATTACATTTTCAGTATATTTATAAATCTGCAACTCAACTATGCTCGAGCTTGTATTTGAGTAAAATAAAGCAACTAACTTTTGCTACGTAATACGCTCAATCACCATATTGTTTTTACGCCAGTTTGTTCTTTCACCGCGTTAAACATCAAATGTTAATTTCCCATTCTCTTCTCTCTATTACACTTTCCCTCCTGAACCCATTTTGTCTCATTCTCCACTTATAAATTAATCTTTTTTTTTTCGATTATACCAGCAGGTAAATGTTGAATTTCGTCATATCTCCTTTTCGTGAAATTAAGACCTATTACGAAATGCACTTTCGCAAAGTTTATATTCAATATCCAGGAAGAACGGGATAGTTGGGATTTTACCAAAAGTTTTGTTGCATTTCAGCTTGAAATAATAATAATAATAATAATAATAATAATAATAATAATAATAATAATAATAATAATAATAATAATAATAATAATAATAACCACACAGTAAGCGAATGTCCGGCGCTTGCACAGAACCAGTACAAAAAGAAGCATGATTCACTAGCAAAAGCCCTCCACTGGAGCCTGTGCAGGAAACACCAGCTAGCTTGCAGTAATAAGTGTACGAACACCAACCTGAGGGACTGATAGAAAACGATCAGGCAAAGATCCTCTGGGACTATGGTATCAGAACAGATAGGGTGATACGTGCCAACAGACCAGACTTGACACTGATAGACAAAATAAAGAAGAAAGTATGACTCATTGATGTCGCAGTACCATGGGACACCAGAGTAGATGAGAATGAAAGAACAAATTGGTAAGTATCGACCTGAAAATAGAAATACGAAGGATATGCCACAGGAAATTGCATCCAAAACCATAGGAACGATCCCAAGATCCCTGAGAAGGAACCTGGAAAAACTAGATGCCGAAGTAGCTCCAGGAATCATGCAGAAGAGCGTTCTATTAGAAACAGCGCACATGGTGAGAAAAATAATGGACTCCTAAGGAGCCAGGATTCAGCCCGGAACCCCACAATATATATATATATATATATATATATATATATATATATATATATATATATATATATATATATATATATATAAAATATATATATATATATATATATATATATATATATATATATATATATATATATATATATATACCACCCAGTCGAATAGGACGACTGAGATAAAACAAAAATAATAATAGTAATAATATCAACATCGTTACGCCGTCTCATATTACATATCAGTTTTCTGTGGACTTCTTATTTTTAAAACATCGTTATAATGGTTTGTCTTAGGTTGCTGACATTTGTACGCCGCCCACTCTATACCAGCGGCCACACACACACACGTACCCAATTCTGACATGTGTAAGTTATTTTTTATTCAAGATTACTAATGCAGACGTTCCATTTGAAATAAATGAACCTTTACTCTTCAGCATATGTGGGATTTTCATGGAAGTATAAATAAATAATCTAGTGTTCCACTTTTTTCTTAATCAAAATGCATTACTACCTACAACAGTTTCCTTCTGGGGTGAGGCTTAGCAGGGTACAAGTTTCCCTTCCCATGGGCATTATATATATATATATATATATATATATATATATATATATATATATATATATATATATATATATATATATATATATATATATATATATACTGTACAGTATATATATAGAAAACACACACACTCACACACATATATATATTATATATATATATATATATATATATATATATATATATATATATATATATATATATATATATATATATATATATACTGTATATATATATATATAATATATATATATATATATATATAATATATATATATATATATATATATATATATATATATATATATATATATATATACATACACTAACCCAAGGTAGTACAGCAGAAAATGTAAAAAGCCTAGTTATAGAGAGACGCCACTGGCGTTCTGAAGGGAGTCACGCAGAACTTTGCCAAAGTTTTTGAATGGAGGAGGCGTGTCAAAGGAAGCAATAGTTGGAATGCATGAAGAGACCATTGAGCCGAGTCTCTTCGGCAGAAGAGAAGACGCCAAGATCTTGAATGTACGCGAAGGAAAAAGGAAAAAAATAAAATGGAGGCGGGGGAAGTATTGAAATATACTATATGCAAAGCAGGTGTGGTGGAATGAAAGGGTGTGGGCCAAGAGGCAGTCTTTTAGAAAAATAAGAGTGCAAACGCAGACTGGGACAGAGAGAGAAGCTTTCATAAACAGGGAATGGAGAAAAAAAAATTTTTCCAAAATAATCGGCGAGTGGGGGTGGGTGGTTGTAACGGAGAGAAGAATAATCCCTGACACACACACAAATAATAATACGTTACTTTCTATCAAGAGCAGGAGAGATCATGTAACAAAAATTAAAAATATATAAATTGAATAGGTTTGAGAACGTTTCATTGCTGAAAGAAGAACTAATGGGCTGATAGATTTAAGGAAGAACTAGTGGGCTAATAATTTAAAGAAGAACTAGTGGGCTGGTAGATTTAAAGAAGAACTAATGGGCTGATAGATTAAAAGAAGAACTAGTGGGCTGATAGATTTAAAGAAGAACTAACGGGCTGATAGATTTAAAGAACTAATGGGCTGACAGATTTAAAGAAGAACTAATGGACTCATGGATATAAAGACGAGGTAATGGGCTGATAGATTTAAAGAAGAGCTGATGGGCTGATAGATTTAAAGAAGAACTAATGGACTGATAGATTTCAAGAACTAATGGGCTGATAGATTTAAAGAACAACTAATGGGCTGATAGATTTAAAGAACAACTAATGGGCTGATAGATTTAAAGAACAACTAATGGGCCGACAGATTTAAAGAATAACTAATGGGCTGATAGATTTAAAGAAGAACTACTGGGCTGATAGATTTAAAGAACTAATGGACTTATAGATTTAAAAGAAGAACTAATGGGCTGATAGATTAAAGAACTACTGGACTGACAGATTCAAAGAAGAACTAATGAGCTGATAGATTTAAAGAAGAACTAGTGGCTTGATTGATTTAAAGAAGAACTAATGGGCTGATAGATTTAAAGAAGAACTAATGGGCTGATAGATTTAAAGAAGAACTAATGGGCTGATAGATTAAAGAAGAACTAATGGGTTGATAGATTTGAAGAAGAGCTAATGGACTGATAGATTTAAAGAAGGATTAATGGGCTGATATATTTAATGAAGAAATACTGGGCTGATGGATTTAAAG
>JANJGK010000013.1:4392106-4394606 GCA_039081455.1 Macrobrachium rosenbergii
TGTTTAGTTTAAGACCATCACGACACCACTTGCAAAAACACGTCGGATGGGCCTCGAGTATTTTCCACCTCTTTTAATCACCTTGTTGTCGAAAAGACAAAAGCTCACCAGAACTTTGGAGGAAAGCCTTTTGCAGCCATAAAGGGAAAAGGGATTTTCTTGCCCTTTGTAGATTGCTGTCTCTCCCCCTCTTTTCCCGCCCTTCCACCCCACCCACTACACCCCTCCCCAAAAAAAAAAAAAAAAAATATATATATATATATATATATATATATATATATATGTATGTATATATGTATATATATGTATATATATATATATATATATATATATATATATATATATATATATATATATATATATATATATATAAACTGGACCGTCATCATCCATTTTGTGTTCGAAAATTTTTCCTTTTATCGCGCGTTGCTCCTTAAACACTTTCCTACTTCACATGTACCCTTCTAAGAACTCTCTCTCTCTCTCTCTCTCTCTCTCTCTCTCTCTCTCTCTCTCTCTCTCTCTCTCTCTCTCTCTCTCCCCTGCTCTTTTCACCTCCAGGAATTGCCACAGATCTCCTTCATGTTCAAAAGACACCACAAATTGTATTGTGAATTGAATGTCCGTAAGGTCTCAGCTACCTTATTCACAGCCGTATTCCTCTCTCTCTCTCTCTCTCTCTCTCTCTCTCTCTCTCTCTCTCTCTCTCTCTCTCTCTCTCTCTCCGTGGGACATTTGGGGAAGGATGTCCCTCTCATCCCTAGCGGAAAAAACTTCACTCGCTCTCGAGGGACGTTTTCGTTTAACCGTTCATGGGAAGATCTTCATGATTGCTTTCTCATCTTCAAATGCAATCTCTGGAGTTGTCACTTTGTTTATTAGACCTCTTCTTCTTCTCTCATGGTGTGGAAGGTTAAGGGAATGACTCAGTTTATTATATATATATATATATATATATATATATATATATATATATATATATATATATATATATATATATATATATATATATATAATATATATATATATATGTGTGTGTGTGTGTGTGTGTGTGTGTGTGTGTGTGTGTGTGTGTGTGGGTGGGTGGGTGGGTGTGGCTGTGTATGTATGTATAAAAATATCACTAAGTACATGTATATTCCATTTATATTTATCATGCACCTAAATGTACAAAAAATACATACACAACGACACGAATTAACTATATTTATTTAAATTTACATTGCAGTCTCTGGCACGCAATAATACATGTGTGTATGTATATATATATATATATATATATATATATATATATATATATATATATATATATATATATATATATATATATATAAACACACATACACACACATATATACATACACATGTATAATATATATACATATATATATATATTATATATGTATATATATATATATATATATATATATATATATATATATATATATATATATATATAATATATATATATATATATATAAGTGCGTACGAGTATGCATGTGCGTATGGGCATTATGTGTGCTTATTTGATGTGAAATATAGCCAGCGACCGTGCATGTTAGAGCCGACGTAAGCAAGCCTCCAGCCAATTAATCGCTTCGTGACCCGAAGCCGTGGAAGTGTTCCGCTATCGTTAACCTATGGCGGCTGGCCCCAGAGGAAATGAGCTTGTCGGGATGTTAACTCGCAAACATTTTCGACTCTTTCTGCTGGATATACTCTCGCAATTTTATCAGGAGTAAAATGGAGTCATGACAGGGAGGAAAGTGGGTTCAGATGAGGTGTGAGAGAGATTTTTTTTTTTTTTTGTGAAAGCAGTTTGGTCTTTTTATAAAGCTATGCTAAGACGACGTTCACTAGAAACTTGAATTTTCATTTTGCTGCTTTGAACAGCCTGATTTATGTTCACACTTTTCCCAGTATGCTCTCCTTTGAATGCTCTAACGGGGTGCACTGTAAGCATTACTAAAGGTTCTTTGCAGCGTTCCTTCAGCCCCTAGTTGCAGCCTCTATCATTCCTTTTACTGTACATCCATTCATATATCTTTCTTCTTAGTGCAACTGCGAGGTTTTCCTCCTGTTACACCTTTCAATTCTACTGTACCTACTCTCAATTTCTTACAGGGCTGAATGACCTCATAGGTCCCAGTTCTTGGCCTTTGGCCTAAACTCTATATTCTATTCCATTCCTTTGAGTGCTCTTTCATTATTTTCCTTCTCGAATTCCATGAATTTTTTTTTAACGGAAATCTATCCAAAAAGTTTCATAGATACATGAAACATGAGCTATATACATCTTTGGATGCTCGTCTCCTCTCTGCATTCATTTACAATCAGATTGTTAGATTGCTGTTGCCAAATCAAATACGTATTTCTAATGAGTGTGATCAGTCCATTATGTATACTGTATATGCACACATATATTCTTCATCTTAGCTTGATCCTTAGTTTGGGTCGCTGTTTTTAATGAGCCTCTATATACTGTATGAATATAATATAT
>JANJGK010000013.1:4397106-4424390 GCA_039081455.1 Macrobrachium rosenbergii
TTGGAGGTGTATGTAAATTCTAATATCAAAGAGTTATTTGCACAGGGTCTACAGCCATGATTCAGCACTTAAAAACATGAGTGATCCAGTGACCATTGTGTTGTTTTATCTCCGAGCCACCCCTTGTTATGAAGCATTCTCGCAAGTAATTCGAATTTTTGAAACATTCATACTTCCCCAACGAAGAACCCTGAGGCCCCCCACCCCCATCTCTCTCTCTCTCTCTCTCTCTCTCTCTCTCTCTCCTCTCTCTCTCTCTCTCTCTCTCTCTCTCTCTGGAGCCACCCCTTGTCATTAAATACTCTCGCAAGTAATTTGAGTTTTTGGAACATTTATATTTCCGTAACGAAAAACCCCGAGGATCCTCTCTCTCTCTCTCTCTCTCTCTCTCTCTCTCTCTCTCTCTCTGTGTGTGTGTGTGTGTGTGTGTGAAAGCAGCGAGCATTAATAATCACAGGGCTATTTATTCCCATGACCGGTTTCGCATTTCCATCAGATCACACACCTCATGAATATTTCTTGAATCGGTGACGTAACCAGCGCCCTCTCACCCAACCAGGTGCCATTTTCGGCGACTCGGAAATTGCCAGGTCTATATAAGCGCGCATTGTCCGGGCAGCCTGAGGAAGGACAGGTAACTTCCGGCGAACAGACGAGAATTGAATGCCCATGCAAAGATATTACACCCGGTACCACGCTGTGATTTTCTCGCTTACGCTAGAGGACGTTGAGGGTGGGGCGTCTCCTATTTTCGCCCTTAAGTCAGGGCACCCCAAGGGTGGTTTTTGCCTTTTTATTATGCATTCATCATGGCATTACGTTAGTAATTGTCGCCGTGTTGTTAAAGCTGTTTTCAGCTTTATTGGTGATAGTTAAGGTCATGTTTTATTATTATTATTATTATTATTATATTATTATTATTATTATTATTATTATTAATTTACTTACAATTTTTCTATTTATATGTTAATTTTTTATTTGTTTTTTTTTTCTTTTTTAATAGGTGATCTCATCTTTGTGTATTTCCCATTACCTTCTGTTACCTCTTTCAATGAACACCGTATTCTTTGGAAGTCTGAAATTCAAGCCAATGGTCCCTGTAGGCTTCTTCCATATGAGTAGGGTTCATCTTCGGACTAATAATAATAATAATAATAATAATAATAATAATAATGATGATGGGAGAGGTAGCAAGGTGCGCCGTTACATGGATTTAAGGGGTAGAGGCCCAAACAGAGAGAGAGGAAAGAGAATAGAGTACATAAAAGAGGAGAGGAAAATAGGGTAGAATCATCCCCTTTTTTTACCGTATTATAAAAAAAGGCGGCATTTTTCTTCAGGGAGTACCTTACGGTTAGGTTTGTCGGCTGCCTCACATCACGAGGCTAATGGTTTGTGTACAAGGGAGGGCTGGCATTATCCTCTCCTAGTACAGTGTTGTTATGGTTACCGATAAACGAGATGCACGCATATGCACATGTATATGTATATGTATGTGTATGTGTATATATATATGTATGTATATATATAGATTATATATATATGTATATATACATATATGTGCATATATATACACATATGTGTATGTATATATATATATAAATATATATATATATATATATATATATATATATATATATATATATATATCTGCATATATCTATATTTGATAGTTATGTCACTAATTCACAAGGAATTTGTTTTATGCTAATGCCCCTTATTCTCTCAATCACGTTAGCTTAGGGATAACTTTCACCAAAAGGGAAGTATACATGATGAATACATTTGCCCAGGCTTGTATCCGAGCCCATTCCTTGTGTGTGTATGTATATATACATATACATATATATATGTATATATATATATATATATATATATATATATATATATATATATATATGTATGTATATATATATATATATATATATATATATATATATATATATATATATTATATGCATAGTATATATAGTATAGTATATATATAACACAATTGCGTGTGGAACAGAAATAGATTCCTGACTACTTCGAAATCGAAACCAGGTCTTTCAGCAAAAAAGGGAAGGGCGCTGCCAACTGAGCCACACAAGTCATAAAAGAAGTTGGAACCTAAATACCACAGTACATAAGGCTTTTACCTGGGCAAGCTAATTGGTTAGGGTACCAGCGAGTTTTGTTATGTAAAACTTGCTTGTTTGTTAGGCAGAATTAGTGCAGCGGTACTTAGGTTCCAGCTTCTTTTAGGACTTGTGTGGTTCAGTCGGCAGCGCCCTTGCTACTAAACTGAAAGTCCTTGGTTCGATCCCGATGTGAGTCAGAATATATATATATATATATATATATATATATATATATATATATATATATATATATATATATATATATATATATATATATATATATATATATGTATGTGTGTGTGCATATATATATATATATATATATATATATATATATATATATATATATATATATATATATATGTATGTATGTATGTATGTATATATATATATATTGTGCATGTGCGTGTTTGCATCACTTTTTTAGCGAGAAGTAAATTGAATTTTTCAAAGAGAAATTGAATTTTCAGGAAATATGAGCACCCAAACAGGAGCAATGCGCGAATGCGGATAACCCCGTCATTTGACAGATGAGAAGCAACGCTGCAAATTTAATGAATCCGGGCCACCAATAGGCGACGCTCCGATATAGGATGTTTAGAATCGTCCATAATTCGATTGGTCCGCAAGCAAAAGCTCTCCGCACCGCATTCAAAGTGTCGCTGATCCCAGGCCGGGCCGAAATTGGAATTAGGGTGTTATTGTCTCTCGTCGTCCGGTCGAATGCTTTTCATCTTGTCGAATTCGGTAGCGACGCTATTTTTTTTCTGTAGGTTATAGTGAATGCTTTTATTCGTTATTTTAGTCTTCTGTAAAGAAAACTATTGAGCTGGCTTTGTCTGTCCGCACTTTTTTTGTCCGCCCTCAGATCTTAAAAACTTCTGAGGGTAGAGGGCTGCAAATTGGTAAGTTGATCATCCACCCTCCAATCATCAAACATACCAAATTGCAGCCCTCTAGCCTCAGTAGTTTTTATTTTATTTAAGGTTAAAGTTAGCCATAGTGGTGCGTCTGGCAACGATATAGGACAGGTCACCACGGAGCGGTGGTTAAAGTTTCATGGGCTGCGGCTCATACAGCATTATACCGAAACCACCGAAAGATAGATCTATTCTGGGTGGCCTCGATTATACGCTGTAGAGGCTTTATAGAAAACTCGATTGCACCGGAGAAACTTCGGCACATTTTTTACTTGTTATTTCTTAAATCAGCGTGAAAATTAAGTATCATTAAATTTTTGTATTTTAGTGAATTTTTTGAATAATAAAAATCATGGCACCAGTAGACCTCATTGATTTAAAGAAGACAATAGCAGCCATTCGATTCTGCTGAGTCGTCGAAGCTTTACGCGCACCATGAGAATCGATAATCACTAGAACCACGAATTCATTCATTCATGCATTCATTCAGTCGTCATCGATATAACCGTCATGGAAATTTGTCAGTTTTCAGTAGATTTAGACATTTAAGCTGAACTGCCTCGATACCATTTTGTTAGTCGCGAATCTTTACACTGCGCATATTTATTTGTTCGTATTTTTGCGATCCCAAACTCACTTTTCTACCAGAATTCCGTCGTCACTTCAGCGGATAATTTATTTGGTCTCTAATTTCCTTTTGGACACACACATACACACACACACACACACATATATATATAGTGTGTGTGTGTTTGTGTGATTATAATCACGCTGCCACTTTACTTAGATGTCTAACTTTACCACAGGAAAAATGTGGGTTCGTTATATATATATATATATATATATATATATATATATATATATATATTTGTGTGTAGGTATGTACTTATATACATGTGTGCGCGCTCATACATATGCCAGATTTCACATGAAAGAAAATGTGTTCAGATACGTTAATGTCAGATTCAAAAGCCTTCCTACGCTCTCTGAGTACTACCTTCACAGTGGAGAGAGAGAGAGAGAGAGAGAGAGAGAGAGAGAGAGAGAGAGAGAGAGAGAGAGAGAGAGAGAGAGAGCGGTAGTTTCGCCCACGTTAGTGAGTGTTGTTTCCATAAGCTAGTAAAGAAAGGGCATAGTCATGTCTACGGGAAATTGCTTATATACTCGTATGGGGTATTCTTCTGGGAATAAGGGAACATTCTGACGACGTCATAATCTGCAAAGCTATTATGCTGAGGCAATAAACAGCCTAGAATGGAAGATGGACCCATAGCAAGAGTACTTGTTTACGATTATGTTAATTCATTTTTTTTTTTGCATATATTGATTTCCACTAGGTCTCTCTCTCTCTCTCTCTCTCTCTCTCTCTCTCTCTCTCTCTCTCTCTCTCTCTCTCTCTCTCTCTCTCTCTGGTAGTTGGTAGGTAGTAGACTCAAGTTTGCTTCTAATGTATCTGCGTTTCCTTAAAAATCCAACTTGCCTCTGGTTACAAATGCTATGAATTATAAACTTGGTTGCTGTTCGACTGATTTAGGTCGCAGGCGTGATGGAGAAGGAGAGGAAGAGAAAGAGAAAGAGAGCACGAAGAAAAACGCCCTTCAGGAACAGTACTCTCAAAATGCACTTCTCCGTGTCATGATAAAAAAGATCATACATACATGCATATACGTATATATATATATATGTATATATATATATATACATATATATATATATATTTATATATATATATATATATATATATATATATATATATATATATATATATATATATATATATCTTATATATTATATATATATATGTGCGTGTATGTGTGTATGCATGTATGTATATAGAAATAATCAACACACAATCACGTGTGGAACAGAAGTAAATTTCTGACTCACATTAGGATCGAACCCAGGTCTTTCAGTTGCAAAACAAGACCGCTGCCAACCCCGCCACACTAGTCATATATGTGTATGTGTGTGTGTGTGGGTGTGTAACTAAATCCAGAAAAATTCATTGAATGTAAGTAATAACTGAATTTAATATTTATATAATTTACATAAGTGGGATTCTCATCTTCAGGACCTTGTGATTCGTGCCTCATCATCAGTGTGGAATTCCTGCAGCTTTGCTGAGTCATTTATCTGTGTCTTCTAATTAATTAACTTTGGAAAAGAGTAGATCCTTAATGCGATTCTTGTTCCTATTCAAACAAGAGGTATTTTCTTTATTTGCTGTTAATTCGGATACTAAGGAATTACCAAAAAGTTTGTTCTTACTCATTTGTCTCATTAGCAGCGAGATATTTTTCAGCTAATGTAAAAATCATTACCTGCAATCATCAGTAATATACATAGCCGTGGTTATTATTATTATTATTATTATTATTATTATTATTATTATTAATTATTATTATTATTATTATTATTATTATTAGTTGACGGAAAGAGAAGTAAACATTCCTGATAGACTCAGAAAAAAGAAAAAAGAAAATTTCTCAAGGAAATACCATCAGTAAACTCTACGGGTTTACAACCCATGTTTCAGTGTTATTATTATTATTATTATTGTTATTATTATTATTATTATTATTATTATTATTATTATTATTATTATTATTATTATTATTATTATTATTATTATTATTGCTAATAGATTCACAATTTCGTGAAAAACAATCTGTCTAATAAAATTCCACAATTATATAGTAAATATATTACTGTGTAAAATATGTAAAATTAAACCAAAGACTTTCGAACACTTGAACGGTGTTCCTCATCACCGTTCAAGTGTTCGAAGGTCTTTGTTTGTTTATTTACATATTTTACATAGTAATATATTTACTACATAATTGTGGAATTTTATTAGACAAATTATTATTATTATTATTATTATTATTATTATTACCACCCTTGATTCATTCGCATTATTATTATTATTAGTATTATTATTACTATTATTACCCTTGATTCCCTTCGACTCGCCTCCCCTGTACTCATGCAATTATCATTCCATTCGTTCATTAGTTACATGGCTTCCACCCCCCGCCGTCTGTATTGTCGGATCAATAGTAGAATTAATCATTAGGCGGCGCTAATTACTGGCTAATTAGAGCTCCGCCGCGTCTTTTAATGAGATTTGTCCAAGAGGGCATTCCTCTCAGTGCACTTCATCCCGATTGAGTTGAAAAATTGCGACGGATTCCTTTCAAAAGTCCCAGACTCTTGCACTCGAGCTAGATATTCCCTTTAAATGTCTGTGACACTTGTGCTCGAGTTCTGGGTTCCCTTCAAAGGCCTCGGCCCTTGCGCTTGAGGTACTGATTCCCTCTGAAGGTCCGCATCTTGATGCGATTGCATTTCGAAGGTTCCTTACCCTTTCACTCGAATTGCAAAATCCCTTGAAAGGTCCTCTACTCTTGCGTTTATTGTATGGATTCCCTTGAAAGGTCCTTGACTTTTGCACTCAAGTTACGGATTGCCTTGAAAGGTCAACTACTCCAGTACTGGAGTGACATATTCCCTTCAGTGGTTACTGTCTTGCGTTAAAGATGCAGATTCCCTTCCAATTCCCAACTTTTACACTCGAGTTAAGCATTCCTTTTCAAGGTTCACTACTCTTGTTCGCATTCCCGTAAAAGATTCTTAACTTTTGTGCTCAATGATTCCCTTCGTTAGGTCCCGGCACTTACAGTGTAGTGATGCATTGCTTAAAAGAACCCAGATTCTTGCTTTCAAGTTATGGATTCCCCTCAAAGGTCTCCATTTTTACGCCTGAGTTACGGATTCCCTTCACTCTTGTGCTAAAGTTACAGATTTTCTTTGAAGATTCTGACTCTCACTTGAGTTATGGATTCCCTTCAAAGTTTTCAAACCAGCCGTCGACATATCCTTCTTTATCTATCCTTCAAAGGTCTCCAGTTCTTGCACTCTTGTTATGAATTCCCTTTAAAGGGCCCCAACTTTTGTGCTTAAAATACGGATTCCATTCAAAAGAATCGTAACTCTTGCACTTTAGTTTTGTATTCCTTTCAAAGTCCGCAAACTTTGCTCTCTAATTACGGGTTTCCTTCAAAGGTCTCCTCCTCTCAGTTTGAGATACGAATTCTCTTAGAAGGGCCTTGGCTTTTGCACTCGAGCTATGGATTCCCTTCAAGGCATATTCCCACTAAAAATCCTTGCTCTAGTATTTTGGTTATGGGCTCCTTAAAAAGTTGCTCGAAGCTTTTATCCTAGTCAGGCCCCAAGATGTGTACGTGTGTTTTACCATTCTCTTTTGCATGTAACTTTATGAAGTGTTGAATGTTATTATTTTTCAAGAGTAAGTGTTAAGTTGACCGGCACCGGCAGAATAATGCCCTTTTCAAAACCAAACCTTAGAGAAACAAGAAAATATGAAGAGGAAAGAAGGGTGAGACTTAACACAAGAGGGGGCCAGCGATAAAGTGATGATTTGGTAAAGAAAATAAATCTAGTCTACTCAAAGACTTTGAATTTGCCTGCAAGAGTAGAAAGTGCATGTAGTCGTTCCTTTACTTTGGAAATGTACGCTTTATATCAGAAATTACTGTTAGAGTTAAAAAAGCAAACATCGCCGTTAGAACTGAATGGCAAACACCCGTCCACACAGTCTTGAATGAAAAAAAACGCTACGCTATTACAAAACATAGGCTTCCATTAATGCCACAGATGCGCGTAGCCTATGAATGGAAATTACATCATTAATACCACACATGCCAGGCATCTACGAATGGAAAATTCCATATTAATGCAGGCGACGGATACTGTCTACGAAACTAAGATTACTTATTATGGCCCCAAATAAGTTTTGTCTACTAATAGAGAATGCCCCATTCAGACCACAGGTCGATGCTGTATCATAATCACTGTAGGCAGGTTTTAATAGAAGTTAAACAATAATCTCTAACGGTACAGATAGCAGAAGCTTGAATGGAATATTGCCACTGGGATGCCTGGCACAGGTGTTAGCTCTGAATGAAAATACCCCATTAACACTTACATGTTAAAAGGATGCTTAAATCGAACTCAATCGAAAATTGAATTTGCGTCTCTGCTGATAAAGACGGTTAGTGAAGAATGGGAAATGCCCATTTTCATACCACGGTTCCAATGGGTCATTAAATGTCCTTGCCAAAGAACTTTGTTAAAGGACATTTGGATACAACCGAGAAAAAAAATTGATACGGTTAATGGAGATCACCCACTTATGAAAAATACCCAAATTAGACCGAAACTCCAATGGGCACTGGAATCATCTGCCAACTCTCTCTCTCTCTCTCTCTCTCTCTCTCTCTCTCTCTCTCTCTCTCTCTCTCTCTCTCTCTCTCCATGATGTCTCGATATTCTGTTCGACTATTGACACTCTCATTCATGGTGATCGCCGAGCAAATGGCTTCCCGATGGGGATTAGGTCACTGGGGCGTTAACGCGCCCACTTAACCATTCCTGTGCGACTCTTGTTGTTTCATTACAAAGGCTCCGTATGGGGTGGTAGTGAGGTGCACTGTATACATTACTTGACGTTCTTTGCTGCATCCCTTTCATTCCTTTTCCTGTACCTCCGTTCATATTCTCGTTCTTCCATCTTGCTATCCACCCTCTCCTAACAGCTATATATTTCATAGTGCAACTGCGAGGTTTTCCTCCTGTTACACCTTTCAAACCTACCTACTCTCAATTTCCTTTCCAGCGCTGAATGACCTCATAGGTCCCAGTGCTTTGCCTTTGGCCTAAACTTTATATTCCATTCCGTTCACTACAAAGGGAAGAATTAGTGATTAAGTTGCTGAGGAATCAAGACAGTCAGAACAAGCTTTACAAGAAGGAATAATCTGATAGTCGCCAAGGACTGTAGAGTTCAGCATGGAACTATGAGAGAGTTGGTATTCAAAAAATAATTAATAATAAAAAGGCAAAGAGGAAATTTGGACATCAGAAAAATAGCTGATTAAAAAAATATAACATTCAACAGAAACTGTAGTATATTTAAAAGCTGAAGAACCAGTATTATAAAATGAATGATAAACGTAAGAAAAAGAGAACAAAATGAAGAAAAAAGCACATTAATACAGTATAGTAGTAACTTGTAGGGATACTGTACAATTGAAATTTCAAGAATACTTTCAGTGGATTAATATGCCGAGAAACTAACAAGGAAGCGAGAGACTTGAGGAGAAAAAATGGCAAATATATATATAAACTTCAAAATTGTAACACTATAGATATATATATATATATATATATATATATATATATATATATAATATATATATATATTATATATATATATATATATATATATATATATATATATATATATATATGATAACAGAATTAATTAAAAAATAAATTTTATCCTGTTCAATTTTACAGGCAAAATTTTGACGTGAGTTTATTATTTGTCATTCACAAACATGAACACGCGCACATGAAGATGAACAAACCCCTATAAACACACACACATGCATATATATATATAATTATATATATAAAGTATATATAATATATATGTGTGTGTGTGTGCGTATGTATGTGCATGTGTATGTGTAGTGTATTGTTGAGTTCCGCATGGATATTTTCGTTGCCTCGATTTCGCAATGGGAAAGAGGGTTTGTGGCCCCAATCCCCTTCTAATTAGGTGAATGAGGTTCAATCCGACCCCGTCGTCGGATATTCCGCTTCGGTATTATTGGGAGGAATAATTCTTCTTTTATTCTCAATTGTTTCTTCATCCATTCGCACGATACACTTCAGAAAGTTGAAACTTTTGATTGATGAGGCCGCCATGAAGGATTTACTTATGGGTCACTGAGGAAATATCCATTTGTGACTTTTGGAAGGCGATAAGGGAAGAAAATATCTACAAATTTATCACCATAAAATAATCTTTTTTGTCGATACAATTTTTATTATTTTATTATTAGTGGAATTATTAAATTTGGAGGCTTCCAAAGAAGGTGGCCCCGTCGTTTGAAAGTTAAAGGGGAAATGTTAGGCTTTTGCATGATGTAATACATATATTATACAACTTTGACTATAGTAACCATTGATGTTTGACGAGAGACCACTGTAATGAGTCAGGCATTTGAAAGTCCGTTATTTAACAAATATCCTGTTCTGCAGAAAATAAAGATTTAGGAGGAGGGATATTTTTTAAGGCTCATTCGGCCCATTTTAGAGACTGTCAGTTAGAAATAGAGCGTTTCTTTCATCAGAGAGAGAGAGAGAGAGAGAGAGAGAGAGGTGGGGGGAGATTCTTCCGTACATTGTCATCCCAATTGTGTGCGCGAGAGAGAGAGGGTGGGGGGAGATTCTTCCGTACATTGTCATCCCAATTGTGTGCGCGAGAGAGAGACAGAGAGAGATTCTTCCGTACATTATCACTCTAACTGTGTGAGAGAGAGGGAGACAGAGAGAGATTCTTCCGAACATTGTCACTAATTGTGTGTATAAGAGAGAGAGAGAGAGAGAGAGAGAGAGAGAGAGAGAGAGAGACTCTTCCGTTCATTTTCTCTTTAACTGTGCATCAGAGAGAGAGAGAGAGAGAGAGAGAGATTCTTCCGTACACTGTCATCCCAATTGTGTGTGCGAGAGAGAGACAGAGAGAGATTCTTCCGTACATTATCACTCTAACTGTGTGTGAGAGAGAGGGAGAGAGAGAGAGAGAGAGACAGAGAGAGATTCTTCCGAACATTGTCACTAATTGTGTGTATGAGAGAGAGAGAGAGAGAGAGAGAGCGAAGCAAGCTCATTCTCAACCCATTTCCGTGTATGTGTTTGCCAGAAAGGAAAAGCGAGATCCGGTACGTATTTAGAAAGAAATAAAAGAGAAAAGTAGTTGACATCAATCTGAAAATGAGAAAGAAGAGAAATGTTCGCTGTTAACACCGCAAGGGAGGCCAAAGAAATTCAGCAACTCACCCAGCCATCACGCCGAGACCGGTATAGAAGGCGAATGTAAGAGAATAGCCAATACTCTAAGAGAATTACCAAGGGTTCGCCGACTGCAGTCGCTTCTATGCTGTCCTGGTTCGATTCGCGTGGATGCATTAGGCAGCAGTTCAGGGGACCTCCGTGAAGCCTATTTTATAATCGTTTAGGTACTTTCTTTATTGCTTTTCATTTTTAAAGGTCAGTATGTTTATGACATTTGCTTGTTATGTTTATTGTATATGATTAGCTCCTGATACTTGCCAAAGCTTTATGAAAATAAAAAATAAATATTTCCGATAGGTATAAATCGGTAATGTATGCCGATTCATTTTTCATATCCCGTCTTTGGCAAGTATTAGAGTTAATCATATGCAGTAAACGGAATACGAAAACGTCGTAGGTTTACAGACTTTTAAAAATGAAAATGAATTAAACAAACTTGAATGAATATCACATAAGCTTCCAGTAAAGAAGGCAATTGAGGAGGAAAATTCGCATGGGGAAAAAAACATTAATTACACTTTATTGAATAATTACACTTTGGAGAATAATTACACTTTACTGAATGTTATAGTCAGGAGAGAGACACGTTCAAAGAGAATCATCACGAAAACCTGCTGATTCGTCATGAAATCCTGCTTGTATGAATAACCAATAGCAGAGTAGACTAAAACTCAGATGATATTCCCAAACAAACAGCTTGACCTAGCAAGCATTCGGCAGACACCTGCAACAGGTTATACGACAACAGATAGCATGACAAAACACGCCAGCGCGCACGCGCATGACTGAATGCTTGCACGGTCCGTTGAGACCGTGAAAGATGAAAGGATTCATTCTGTGAAAATTGCGGGGTTGAATCGGCCGATGAAATATTTCTTTTGTGTAGCATCATTCATTGGATGTTTTCAGACTCTCGTCGAATCGGTTATACAAACAGTTCGCAGCTTCACAGACAAGAGCGATGAAGATAAATTGTCTGTTGCTTCGATTTATTCTGAAAAAAAAAAAAGTTTCAAGGCTACTCGGGATGGCGTCGTAACCTCTGTTATTGTGATGTCATTGTATAAGAACCAGTCAGTCAGTCCGATCATTATCTAATTTATTATTCAGACACGCAAACCAGAAGTAAACTGCTTAAACTGCTTATTTCCTCACTGGCTTTGCAAACAAGAGGTGAAGCGAGCTATTTACTGTCTCGGGGTAATAATCCGAACCGTGAATCACTTTGTGAACTGCATATGGACAATGACCTCTTTGGTCTCTGGGTATACGTGGGAATCTGTAATGTCGGATACACACACCTAAGTAAGCCTACTTAACAGCTGTGAAAGTGTGGAAGCTTATGCACAAGGAGTCCTTTCTCACTAACTCAGCATTTAGAGGAAGAGTGAATCTCCTCTTGCTGTTCTATGAAACCACGCCCACTTTTAGAAAAGAAAATGTAGTCAGCCTACCCACCCCCCCCCAAAAAAAAAAATGAAAGAAAAGAGGGCCATTCAGCAGCCTAATTTGCATCGAGAGATGAAGAAGAAGACATCGTCAGAGCGAGTAAGAAAATTGTCGGTAATACTAATTTCCGGGGTATTTGAAGAAATGGCCGTTATCTCCCGTGGTGGGGGGGGGGTGGGGTTGGGGGTCTGGGGTTGGAGATGGGATGGTCACTGGAACGACTTCCCGGAATCGAGTTGCATCCATCACAGCAGGTCGAGGGCCCAAAGGGAGGTCTCCTTCGACCATAAAATCCAAATGAATTTTCGGGGAACCCAACTCGATGAACAAAGCCCGCCGAATTGAAACAAAGGATCGCCCTTGCCCCCTAAAGTTCCAAAATCCTATGGCTGCTGCCAGTGACGGAATTTTTATTTTGTTTTATTTTTTATCCCTCTTCTTATTTACGGCCCTGATATATGAGCGTACTTCACATGCGGGGTTTTGTGATATTTATTTGTCGTTATTATTTATTGCCATTAATTAGTAGTAATAGTAGCGCTGGTAATAGTAGTATGTAATGACCAGTCATTGGTAATTTTACTCTGTGCGTATGCAAATTGATGGCGTATGTCAATAAACCTTTTATTTGATTTTCTGTGCTTTTATGTCAGTCTGTGCCCTCAGTGTATAAGAGTGTATTTATTGACGTGTAGATTTATAATTCGACGAAGCCCTTTAAATTACCCGGTTTTTTTTGAACTGGCGTTGCAAACAACTTAGGTCATCGGTGCGAGCGGTAAAACAACTATTCGAAAATTAGTGCAGGATATCGAATTACACATAATGATGTGCCCCGTAGGGGGGTTAATGCCGCAGGCACCTCACGTGGTCCACTGTAAGCATTACTCAAGGGTCTTTGCAGCGTCCCTACGGCCCCTAGCTGCAACCGCTTTCATTCCTATTACTATACCTCCGTTCATATTCTCATTCTTCCATCTGACTTTCCACCTTCTCTAACAGTTCTTTTTTAGTGCAACCGCGAGGTTTTCCTCCTGTTACACCTGTCAGACCTTCTTACTGTCAGTTTCCCTTTCAGCGCTGAATGACCTCATAGGTCCCAGCGCTTGGCGTTTGGCCTAAATTCTATACTCTACTCTACACGTAATGATGTAGTGTTTCGCTATTACAAAGTACCCTTGCGACATCTGTTGAAGTTTACAGTTTAATTAACTTTAAAAGGTAGTCTTTTCAAGATGCAAATGTTTGATGTGTGGGCATGCAAGGACAAGAGCCAGTTATTGCTACCCATCATCTTGGATAGATGACTGTAACAGCGCGCTAATTACTTTTTTTTTCATTTTTGTGAGTGTTCAAGAATGATCTTTTTATTTTATAGTAACTTCTTCCTAGCTGAAAGTCTTAATATCGGGCAACTGAATGCCCTTTCTTAACCTCCACTATGAATGTAAATTATAAAGACCTAGCCCAGGCTTTTTACCAGTAACACTCCTGGCCGCACATAAGAAAGGAAAAATAACAAGCAAAAAATGCGCCGAAGAGCAGTCGAGTTTTCTGTACAGCCGTTACAGCTCATATTCAAGGCAACCGAAAATAATATAGATCTATCCCTCGGTGGTCTAGGTATAATGCTGTATTAGCCGCGGCTTATGAAACTTTAACCGCCTGCCCGGTGGTGGCCTATCCTATATCGTTGCCAGAAGCACAATTATGGCTAAACTTTAACCTTAAGTAAAATAAAAACTACTAAGGCTAGAAGGCTGCAGTTTGGTAAGTTTGATGATTGGAGGGTGGATGATCAACATACCAATTTGCAGACCTCTAGCCTCAGTATATTTTTAAGATCTGAGGGCGGGACAGAAAAAGTGCGGACAGAAAAAAGTGCGTACGGACGGACAAAGCCAGCACAATAGTTTTCTTTTACAGAAAACTAAAAGACAAATAAAACGCTTTGACGAAATCCGTCTGTAAAGTTCACCTTCGTTACACTAAAACAACCATAGAAGGATTGATTTAATTTAACGAATTCACTCGTTCTCATTTCAGTTTCAAGTTTGTTTCTCAAGTTGGTCTCGCCATCACAGGTCTTTCCAAAGTCTGTAAAACTGAAATGTATTCAGATTGTTGGCCAGATGCAAATCCGATGGGTCTGTCTTTTACATAAAAGCTTCCTCAAAGGTAATTTAATTTACCTTTAAGAATTTGGAAAATACTGAGAAATATAAGAGTCTCGTAGAAAATAGTTTCAGGAAGCATAACTGTGCTTGTATACCATCTTGTCTTGACAAATGGACATATGAGGTTTATTTTATTAAGGAACATAAAATTCACTTAGAACATAATTTTAGAGAGCAGAAAAAATTCACGTTGAACATAGTTTTAGGAAGCAGAATACTGTTCTTACACCTTCTCGTTCAAGACGAATTGAAGTAGAAATAAGATAGCTCAATAAACAAAATACCCGGATTATCTCCCTCCATTGTTCATCTCAGTTGGCGCCATTAAACGTCGCGTATTATTGTCTCGACAGTTTTATCTTATTCACACAACGTTGAGGCCATCTTGACAAGCTAAAACGACGGGTTAACAGCCGCTGCAGCTCTCCGAGAAGTGCTTTTGCCCAGAAGTTAGCTGCCTGCAGAGTAAAAAAAATAAAAAGATAAAAAATAACAGAAAAGGGAAAAAGAAGAGGAAGAAAAACCAGTGGGAGAAATCGGGCGAAAGTGACAGCTCGAGATGGAAAAGTTTTCCCCGGCAAAGAGACGTTGACTGAGACGTCTTGCCTGCATCCTGAGGCCGTGCTCCAGACACTCTCTCTCTCTCTCTCTCTCTCTCTCTCTCTCTCTCTCTCTCATCTCTCTCTCTCTCTCTCTCTCCTTATCGATGAGAGATGACATTACTCCAAGGAGAGAGAGAGAGAGAGAGAGAGACTTTCCTTCCCGCATTGTGTTCGTGGCAGTGGATTTCTGATAATGAATGGCTTACCAAGTGCAGCGTGCCGCGTCTCTCTCTCTCTCTCTCTCTCTCTCTCTCTCTCTCTCTCTCTCTCTCTCTCTCTCTCTCTCTCTCTCTCTCAAAAACGTAAGAAGAGAGTTGTCATGGTATGCCCGAAAAAGTAAAATTCATGTTGTTAGATGAGTGAATGTTTACTGGGAATCTAGATGGAATGTTGGTACGTTCAGGGTCAACTCATGTGAATTAAGATGTCACATAAATGGGAATACATAATTCAGACTAGGTTTTGTAATAATTACGCGTTCAGACGCCGTTAAAATTTCAGTTAGTGCTCGTCTCACACGTATGGAATTTCTCTGTTGGTGTTCAAAGCTAGAATGTTTGTTATTATTATTTATATATTTTTTTTATCTTGGTGTTTCAAAGTTAGACTAGTTCAATAATTATTATTTATTTTATTTTATTTTATTTTTTTTATTATTTATTTTTTTGGTAACTGATCAGTTCCCGACAGATACGTTTGTATATTCCTATGAAAAGACCCTAAATTTTCTACCAAGAGGAAAAGAAAATTGAAAAAGGAAATTGAACTTAAGAGAGGACGTTCACCACTTCAGGCATGTTGAAAAATTTATGCATGAACATATCGAGACTATTTTGCTAGAGTGTCAGTGCGACATGAATAAGACAAAATTTTTCCGAGAGGAAACGAGAGAATTAAATGCAATATTCCAGGAAAAAGAAGATAGCCTTATATTCATAAAAAGGCTTAATGCTGATACATGTGTTACGGATATAAAAGTTACGTTACGATGGATTTAAATAAAGTAAAACAAAGCGTACGGAACGCTTTATTTTTTTTTTTTTTTATGAAAATCAAGGATTTCGACGTAAATGCTAGCAGAGATTTCTTAGACAACGGAAGGAAATTAAAATTTAATTTCTACTCTTAGTTTCATGTCGTTTGTTATCCCTCTATGTTTATTCCTTTGTTGATATTACACTGTTAATCAAACATCGTTTAATCAACTTTTTGCATAGCATTGCACTGTGAAAAACGGGTTTTGGTTTTCTGTAAATGAAAACCAATGTGTCGGTTTTGTCTGTCCGTCCGCACTTTTTCTGTCCGCCCTCAGATCTTAAAAACCACTGAGGCTAGAGGGCGCTAAATTGGTATGTTGATCATCCACCCTCCAATCATCAACGTACCAAATTGCAGCCCCCCAGCATCAGAAGTTTTTATTTTATTTAAGGTTGAGTTTAGCTATGGATCGTTCGTCTGGCAGCGCTTTCCGGAGGCGGCGTGCGACACACATTTACTTAACCCTATCTAGGGAGTGACTGGGTGCTGGGAGGTCGTACCAGATAGTTTTATACAGTATTATACGTTGTACAGAAAACTCGATTGCGCCGAAGTTTCTTCGCCGCATTTTTTACTTGTTAAATAGTCGCTCTCGTTCTCAGATGACAAGATTTTAAAAGACTGATAAGTTACACATGCGATGTCGTGGGATGCTTTATGTTGCCATCAGCTGTTTAAAAGATAACAGTTGATGTTTCTTTCTTTTTGTACGAGTAACTTACAATTTTTATTGTGGGGGGGGGGGGGCTCCTGAGGAATCATGACTCTCTCTCTCTCTCTCTCTCTCTCTCTCTCCTCTCTCTCTCTCTCTCTCTCTCTCTCTCTCTCTCTCTCTCTCTCTCTTATCCTTCCTTCTCCTGTTGTATTAATGTGAAGTCCACTAATAAATAATCCGTACCTTGACAGGGAGACAGAGAGGAAGAGAGAGTATGTGCGTGTATGTGTGTGTGTGTATGTGAGTGAGTGAGAGAGTTCTCTCCATTCTTCCGGCACAGAAGCGTTCTCGCTCTGGGGTTTTTCGTGTAAAGGTTAATGGAGTCGATGAACCCTCTCATTTATTCCACCCCACGTGCATCCGACGACAAAAGTGGGGGACAAAAATGGAAGACAAAGTTGGGTGTCACGGTCCAATCCTCTCGGATGTTGTTCAGGATGTCCATGGAAACTGGGGGGAGATGGGGGGGTGGAGTGTGCGTGTTAAGTTAGTTGCACATCCTGAGTTTTAATGGGAGAAGAAAATGGGTGTCAGAGTTAAGGCTGTCTTTGGTGTCAAGGATGTCTTGGAAATTGTAGATGAGAATTTGTCGATACCATAGAATAAAATTTATGTATGAGTCATTTTATTTTTATTGCAGATATTTTTATACTGATCAAACTACAATCCCGTTTGGAAAAGCGTCATGCTAACGAGCTAAAAGGCTCCGAATGGGAAAGCAGCCCTTTACGGGAAGAGAAATAAGGAAGAAATAGCACGAAAAAATTAAAACAGCCATGAAACATTTGAACTATGAAATGAGACTCATGTGAGCCTTAACGACAAAAAAAGCGTTCGCCCCCGTTTGAGCTGGTGGAATTGCGACGATTAATTTTCGTGACTAGACTACGGTGATTAGGGTCCTATTTAAGTCGGCCCTCAGCTCTTCGTTGGGTGAGTCGGTAGAGCTGTGGACTGGCACTCGCTGGGCCGGAGTTCGATTCCCCGGCCGGCTGATGAAGAGTTAGAGGAATTTATTTCTGGTGATAGAAATTCATTTCTCGCTGTAATGTGATTCGGATTCCACAATAAACTGTAGGTCCCGTTGCTAAGTAAACCAGTTGGTTCTTAGCCACGTAAAATAAATCTAATCCTTCGGGCCAGCCCTAGGAGAGCTGTTAATCAGCTCAGTGGTCTGGTAAAACTAAAGGTATACTTAACTTTAAGTCAGCCCTGAATATGTATGATATCCACGGAAAGTGGAAGATAAAACTGGTGTCAGGGTCAAGTCCTTGGCACGTCCTGGATGACCGTGAAAATTGAATAAGGAAATCGCCCGATCTCTCAAAAAAGGAAATGGAGTGTAAAAATGGCGTCAGACCTGAGTCTCCCTCAGGACATCAATAGAATCGGAGATCCAAAGTAGCGTCAAGGTTAAGTTGCCCCGAGGATATCATTGATACGCCTTCGAGTCGGGGTAGATTGCAATCACTCCTGAAGTGATACCGCTAAGGGCAACGTGGGGGAACAAAACTCCCCGAGGGAATCGCGTCGAGGGCTGGGAAATCGAAGGAAAGAAGGAGAGGAAATTGGAAACGAGAGGCAAAGAGAAGAGAAGGTGCTCTAGTCTCAGGAGAGAGCAGGAAGCGATACAAAATATGTGGTAAAAGATAAAAAAAAAAAAAAAGATAAAAAAGTTTTTGTGCAGTCACGAGTTTGCCCTCTTAAGCACGTCTTGGTTCTTGAAGTATCTGAAAAGTCTTCATGGGGGTCGTACCTCAAAGTCTACCTCGAGCTCTCTGCTCTCTTTTGTTTACTTCTGCTTTTGGTGGATTCTCACTGAGGTGACGAGAGGATTTGTTTGGTTCTTTTTTTTTTTTTTTAGCCACTTGTCATATCTGACGGCATGTTTTCTGACTTGAAAGGGTTAAAAAGAGGTTTTGATGGTCAGGTACAAAGATCGCCTTGTTTTCTGATCATTAAGTGTTTAGCAAAGGCAGGAAGGGGCTTGTAATGTGTGCCTTTTGGAAAGACGAGAGGTTTTTAAGGGACATTGGTAGGCAATTATCTGGTGGTACCATCTTTCTTTCATATCCTGAAATGAGTAGAAGTGACCAGGTTGGACTCGGGAGGTAATCGGCACTCTTTGCTAAGCGTTTTCGTGATAGTACACCATAATAAATATGAGAGGTGTCAGTGACATTCAGTGACATTGTCAAGTAATTATCTGGTAAAATCATCTTTCTTTCTTATCCTAAAATGAGTAGAAATGACAAATTTTGGCTTGGGAAATTAATCAGCACGATTTTGCCAAGCGTTTTTCATGATAATGCACCACAATAATTATGAGAGGTTTCAGTGACATTATCAAGTAATTATCTGGTAAAATCATCTTTCTCTCTTATCCTAAAATGAGTAGAAATGACAAAGTTTGGCTTGGAAAATTAATCAGCACTCTTTACTAAGAGCGTTCATAATACATTACAATAAATATGAGAGGTTTCAGTGACATTATCAAGTAATTATTTGGTAAAATCACCTTTTTTATCCTAAAATGAGTAGAAATGACAAAGTTTGGCTTGGAAAATTAATAAGCGCTCTTTGCTACGCGTTTTCTTGAAAATATGCCAGAAAAAGTAAGAAATTATAACCTTTCCTTAATAAGGGAACGCTCGGAGGAGCTCGTACCTGCGCCCTTCCTTACTGGAAGGCTTTTACCAATTTCCTGTCTGTTAACGGTTCGCTAAAGTCTAATTCTCTCATTTCTGAACCACGGCCGATCACTGCCAGAATTTAATGATGTGTTGATTTGTCCTTGTGCGATATTTGTAGAATAATTCTAAAAAGCCCATTCGCAGGTTTTGAAAATAATTTTAGAAGCAGGGTGACACAAGTTTTATAATGAAAGATGAAAACTATTATCTACCACAAAAAAGTATAGATGTTGAAACTAAGATGGAAATTAATTTGATCATCGTCAAAATCATAGACCGTGCAAGGAACTGCCATTTAGAAAGGGTCGGTGGCGGCCGTTGGGTAGCAAAGATGGGATTAAAAATAACTGGAAAGAGGAATTTAACGATGAAGAGAGAAAAAGACGAGGGCATTCGCCTCCAACGCTCAGTGAAGACAGTTTTTTTTTTTTTTTGTGATCTTGCTTTCATATCTGAAACGAAATCAAGAAATAAGTAGAAAAAATTGCGTTGTTTTGGAATGTTCTCCCTGCCTCAGTTTTCCCTGAGTATTGTAGGGTCTATCATTTTCATAATAGTTCAGTCCCACGGTTACCCTTGTCTTAGTGAGTTCTGGATGATTTAAGGACATTGCGTTGCCCGGCCCTTGAGAATAGATTGGCCAAAAGAATCAGGGAGCACAGAGGTAAGCAGCGAATTTCGGATGTTGGAATTCAGCAATTTCATCAATTTAATGCTGTAATTATATAACTTGCAGTCAATTACCGTTTTAATTACCAGGAGTTTCAATTAAACATAATCCCGCTCAATTTTTCCCGCAAATTTCGAGGATTAATTCCCATTGCAGCTGTTCTCAGCGAGGTAGCTAATTGCTCTCAGCCTTAATTGCTATCACAAGTACTCCGAGCACTTCCGACCCGCATCCGGAAAAGATCAGGAGCCAAATTTGCCTGGCAACGGGAGTGGCAATAACTAGTAATGCTCAACTCGACCTGTACTTCCATTGCCGCGCCTGGAAGTCTTGGGAAGTAATTGGTCTGATACGCCAGTTTGCTGACTGATGGATTCAAAACCTGTTGCAATTGCTTCTCGATTGAAAGTTCATTTATTTATTATGCGCTCACGACTTTCCGATAAACAGTAATCAACTCCGATTCATTGCAACTACCTCGTAAGGGGGAGGGGGGGGGGCTTAGTGCCGTCAGTGCACCTCACGCGGTGCGCTCTAGGCATTACTTAGCGTTCTTTGCAGCGTCCCTTCGGTCCCTTGCTGCAGCCCCTTTCATTCTTTTTACTGTACCTCCGTTCATATTCTGTTTCTTCCAACTTGCTATCCACCCTCTCCTAACGATTGTTTCATGGTGCAACTGCGAGGTTTTCCTCCTGTTACACCTTTCAAACTTTTTACTCTCAGTTTCCCTCTCAGCGCCGAATGGTCTCATAGGTCCCAGCGCTTGGTCTTTGGCCTAAATTTTATACTATGTCCGATTTCAACTAAGCATTTGTTATGTATGACAGGTTGGTATTGTTTTATTGACTCTCTTTAAACTCATTGCCATAATAGGTATCAAAGATTTCTCTTACGACGCTGGCAATGATAAAAATAAAAATCCATTTTACTGAATGTTTCAAAGCACATTGAGGATAGGGCTACGCTACTCTGTTTGGTCGTTACGTCATTACTTAAACGGATGACTGTTAGTCATGGATGAGTCTTCAGTCGAATCTAGTTTGGACTAATAATAATAATAATAATAATAATAATAATAATAATAATATTCATCATCATCATCATCATGCATATTTTCTGTAATAATTTTGCCTTTTTTTATTAAAGTTTTAGCATAAAGAAACATTTTTTATTCGGTTACCAGATAATTAGATATAAATTACGTAAAATACGAAACATGATATCATTATCCTTCCATATCCTTTTTTTTTTTTTTTTTTTTTGTTATGAAAGTTTTCCTGTCGGACCTCATAAGGTTCATCAGGCGGGCCACTTTTCCTCTGTTCGTTTTAGTTTATAGCTTCCTTCAAAAACTAATTTCCTGTGCCATAGCTGTTTTCTGACCGTATACGAAATAGACTTTTCAGAAAAGGTTGTTTTTTCCGTCATGTTTATTTCATTTTGTGAATATTTTAACGGGAAAAATTTGGAAAGACAACTAACTTTCGATTCGACTACTGTGAAGAAATGATATAGATATATATATATATATATATATATATATATATATATATAATATATATATATATATATATATATATATATATCAGATTCAGTTCTTATTCAAGTTATGAAAAAGGTGAGAAGGCGTGGAATTCTGGACTTTGTCATAAGGCAAGTATGATTTTGGCCGTTCATAACCTGCAGTTTCACTGTAAGTGTCACCTCTTATCAGATGTCTTTTAAGACATTCTAATAAGTAATACCATCCCATTTTTGGTGTGTGCGATGAGAGAGAGAGAGAGAGAGAGAGAGAGAGAGAGAGAGAGAGAGAGAGAGAGAGAGAGATTGCTGTTTGGTACGTGTATGAGAGTAAGCATTTCTCAACCATCTGTTCGGAACCCATTTGTGTGTACATGTTTGCTTGCCTTTGAATGAAGAGAGAGAGAGAGAGAGAACTTCATTTTTGGTGCATCTGTGAGGAAAGAGATTTTCAGTAACAAATCCTATCCTTCATATTTGTTTGCTTGTTTAAGTCTCTTACAACTTTATGTTTCACTAAATTGCATTAAAAGGCCACCCTTGATGCACACGCCTCAAAAAATTAATTTTACATTTCCCCAAAAATTATGATTTTCTATATTCACGGATTTTATTTCAACCCATAATTAAGTCGTTCTTTCCAAATATCCTGAGAAGAGAAATCTCGTTGTAATTTCCGCCTGGAAGTCGAAGTCGTAGGCTTCGGCTGACGATATATCAGTATTAATTCATATTTACCTTCCGCTCGTTTGGCTGTACGTGGAGCGACTAATACATCGTTAGAGATTCTATCCTTCTCTCCCTCCCTCCCTCCCTCCCTCCTCCCACCCCTCTCGGCCCAGCCCCCAGCCCCCGACCTCAATTTGGTTATAAAATTACCCTTCATTACCAAAACTCCGTGTCAGTTGTCTAGAAAATTCGAGGCACTCGCTACGTCTCATTAGATCTTTCTTCAGGTGTCAGTTATGATTCTAAAATCTTTTTCTTTTCATTTCTCATGTCTTGGCATTTTCACACACACACACACACACATACATACAAGCTTATACGTTCACTCAGTCACTCACGCATTTAGTTGAAAGGAAGCAAGGACAGCAGTTTTTTTCTTGATATTGATTTCATCTTGTATGAGCAGACTTCCTTCGTAAGTTGTTTACAACTGTACAAACCCACGCACACTTCATATATTTATATATATATATATATATATATATATATATATATATATATATATATATATATATATATATATATATATATAATGTGTGTGTGCGTGTGTTTTTCTAATAGTTGTTTCAGAAAAATTAACGACCTTCTGCATATACATTGTAAATAAATAGATACAAAAATAAATCATGTTTTGTGACCATTTACTCGTATTTACGAAAATGTTATACTCTCTCTCTCTCTCTCTCTCTCTCTCTCTCTCTCTCTCTCTCTCTCTCTCTCTCTCTTCTCTCTCTCCTTCCACAACCCCATTTAGCCACTATTATTATCGAGTAATCTACAAAGACTCATTTCAGCTGTTTACAGACTCATTGCAAAACTCCTTCCCTTTAATCAAGGGAGTTTGCACACCTTGTAGATACCCTCCAACTCAGTTGTCAACAGTCGGTAAGATTTCCTTTTGTCTCCTTTCATTTTATGAGTTCTTTTGTTTATTTGTTTGGTTGCTCTGTCACTCATCTTTATGAGCTTATAAGGTACTGATTCTTTCTTTGTTACACACACACACACACACACACACACACACACACACATATATATATATATATATATATATATATATATATATATATATATATATATATATATATATATATATATATATATATATATATATATATATATATATATATATATATACATAGTACACATACATATTTAGCCAAGTCACATATAAGCATATATATATATATATATATATATATATATATATATATATATATGCATGTATATATACATAATGCATATATATATACATTTTTTTTTATTCAGTGTCTTTCTTTATGACGTGTGCGTGCTTTATTTTTTTATTTATTCGATATTTTTCTATAGTTGTCTTGTATTCATAATGCGTGTACATTTTCCTTATGTATAATGTTTCCCCCATTCGCTGTCTCCGTTATACAAATATTATTATTTTATCTAACACACCTGAAAGCATTAGACGGGATTCTTTTCATAATTTATTTTTATTAATGGATGTATATATAAAGTATGTGGATGTCAGAAATGTGCACATGTGTATACATGCATCGCTTCTTAGACTTCAAACAAATATATACCCTCTTTCGACATCGATGACCTCTGGTGCTGTGACGCCACTTGGGTGAACCAGTAAAATCACTCAATCAATCATGCAACTGTCTTTCATTTAGTTATTATTGCATTAGGGTACGCTTGCCAAATCGTGACAATAATCAAACTTTTGGATCATTTTTACCAAATAGCGTTTGATGTAATTATATTCTCTTCAAAGTCTGATGCTCAGTTCAATGTATAAACATCTCATCCAGTGTGAATAATGAATTCACGGTCATTACATGAGATGAAGGCTGTTTTGTTAATTATGATGTGCCCTGATATGTTGTCAAATCATTCAGTTTGATGTGGCAGTACCGTTAATTAGTGAATGACCACGTTTAAAATTTTTTTTTAGCTCATATATATACACATAAATGAACATTATATATATATATATATATATATATATATATATATATATATATATATATATATATTATATATATATATATATATATATAATATGCATGTATATATATGCATAATACACACATATGTACATATATAAAAATTTAGCCAAGTGACATATAAGCATATATAAATACATAATATCACACACATACAAAGTGTGCCAGTTTTCTGATTATGAGTTGCAGTAAATCCTTCATTTAACACGACCATTCACAAAGAAAAATGAGATCCACATCTAGTTTGTAGAGGCACTGCGTAATAAATGCGTATCCTCTTCCAATGAATACAGAATGAGCCGGTAATGGAAGCTGTATATATTAGTTGAGCAGCAGAACCCATTAACCGCGCAAGAAAGTAAGTTTCCAATCTCACGCACTTCATAAACATGCGGGCTTATGGGCGCGTCTTGCAAGAGTGGTCTGCAGTTCGCTGACTGCTATAGACCGTTTTCAATGGAAGATTGATGCAACGGAGGCGAATGACAAGGGACAATTTCTTCTTGACGTTGATTTCATCCTTTCAGAGCAAACTGGCTTCGTAAGTGTACACACACACACACACACACACACACACACACACACACACACACACACACACACACACACACACACATATATATATATATATATATATATATATATATATATATATATATATATATATTCGTACATATATATAATATATATATGTATATATAAATTAAATATACTGTATATATAATATATATATATATATATATATATATATATATATATATATTTTCTGTATATATATGTATATATGTATCTACATATCTATCTATATATATATATATATATATATATATATATATATATATATATATATATATATATATACATATACACATATATAATATATATATTCAAGCAACAGTTGTTTCAGAAAAATTTGTGACTAGACTCATTTTATCATTTATAATGAAAGAGGGTGACACGATATTAAAGAGTAATGATGGATATTTTTCAGTGGCTTTCCGGAAAGAAAAAGAGATGTCCGATAAAAAAAAACCATAATGATAGTTTATCATTGTATTTGTCAGATTAAAAACAAAACGAAGAGGAACATTTTTTAAATAATAATGACTGGTCATTTCATTGTCATTTGACATAAACGATTGAAAAGAATATCTGGAAATAATAACGATAATAATCATGTCGTCCTCATTTCAAAATTTAAAACAAAAATGGAAAAAATGAGCCGAATTTTATTCGGCGCAATCGAGTTTTCTGTACAGCCGCTACAGCGTATAACCAAGGCCACCGAAAATAGATCTGTCTTTCGGGGGTCTCGGTACAATGCTGCTGTATGAGCCGCGGTACACGAAACTTTAGTCACGGCCAGGTGGTGGCCTGGCCTATATTGTTGCCAGAGGTACGATTATGGCTGGCTTTAACCATAAATAAAGGAAAAACTACTGAGGCTACAGGGCGGCAATTTAGTATGTTTTGATGACTGGGGGGTGGATGATCAACATACCAATTTGCAGCCCTCTAGCCTCAGTAGTTTTTAAGATCTCAGGGCGGACAGAAAAAGTGCCTACCGAAAAAAGTGCGGGCAGAAAAAAGTGTGGACAGAATAAAGTGCGGACGGACAGACAAAGCTGGCTCAATGGTTTTCTTTTCAGAAAACTAAAAGGGAAAATCAGCTTATGGTAAAAGATATATTTTCGTCGCCAAAGAAACGCGATATTTCTCATAAAAATGGACTCGATAAATTTGTCCTACAACGCACTCGGTATATTTCTCCTAAAACTCCCGCGGTACATTTCTTCGAAAATCCACTCAATATAGTCTTCTCCAATTCACTTAAAATATATCCCGACAAGCCAACTCTATATATATTCCTTTTAAAAGCGCAATTTTTATATTTCTTCCCCAGCATACTATATCTTTCCTCCTAAGCTTGTTTAGTGTATTTCTCCCAACATTCAATTAATTTTTTTTTTTTTCGTTAAAGCAACGTTATTTGATGACCATTACATTTAATGCTGGTTTCAAATTCATTTTATAAATCCGCTGGAAAACAAAAGCACATTTCGTTTTATAGATTTGTGTTGATCTCCAACATTAAGAAGAAATATTGCGGTAACAAATACCCCAAAAGATTTGTGTAAAACTGAGATACATTTTATCAGCAACTCAGAGTAAGTCCTGGTTGGAAAGGGAAGGTTACAGTCTGCGTAGACTGGAATGGTAATCCAAAATGTGTTGTTCGTTATGTTATTATTTAGTTAAAACCATTGCTACCGTCAAAAAACAAGTAAAAACTTGCGCCGAAAATTCTTTGGTGCAATCAAGTTTTCTGTGCATAGTATAATCAAGGCCACCGAAAACAGGTTTATCTTTGGGTGGCCTCGGTAAATGCCGTATGAGCCGAGGCCCATGAAACTTTAACCACGGCACGGTGGTGGCCTGGACTATATCGTTGCCTGGTGCACGATTATGGCTAACTTTAACCGTAAATAAAATAAAAACTTCTAAGGTTAGAGGGCTGCAATTTGGTATGTTTGATGATTAGACGGTGGATGATCAACATACCAATTAGAAGCCCTGTAGCCTCAGTAGTTTTTAAGATTTGAGGGCGGACAGAATAAAGTGCGGATGGACAGGCAAAGCCGGCACAATAGTTTTCTTTTCAGAAACAAAAATTACGCGGATGCTGTGAGACCAGTTACGTAATTTCCCTTGGTTTACTGG
>JANJGK010000013.1:4424490-4439490 GCA_039081455.1 Macrobrachium rosenbergii
TTACATTTTTTTTTTATATACATCTGACAACGTAAATGAGTATACCTTGGATTTATACAAGTCCCTGTTGAAAGAATTCCAGCGAAAGCCTGAAATGCCTAATAGGAAGTAACTGACTGTTAAGGCGTCTACTGAAATGCCTAATAGGAAGTAACTGACTGTTAAGGCGTCTATATTATATATATATATATATATATATATATATATATATATATATATATATATATATATATATATACCCACGCGCACACGTGCGCTCTTACGAGTATGCATGTGTATTAGAGGAGAGAGAGAGAGAGAGAGAGAGAGAGAGAGAGAGAGAGAGAGAGAGAGAGAGAGAGAGAGAGAGAGAGAGAGAGATACAAATCCAATGAATATAAACCACCGACATCGAGGCAGCAAAGGGCATAACGAAACTCGGGAGCTGAAGGCTTAGAGATATCACAGGTGGTTTAATAATGAACAAAGTGGGTCTGAATATCACACGTGGCAAGGAACACGGAATTCATTAGCATGACGGATGACACAAAAGCAATTAAAAGTGCCCCGTGCTTCCTCCTTCCCCTGGGGGAACAGCAGTTTCATATTAAAAACAGAATTGTCTATAATGTCACAAGAGCCGTGGTCATAAACTACGGCATTCCTTTGTTTTAACAGTTAATACTATTTTTTTTTATACAAAGGCCGACGGGGAAGGCAATTCAATGCCCTGAGAGTTCATTCCTTGTTATAATTCTTTTTCTAAATGTAATTCCTATTTTCTTTTGCATACCGAGAATTGGAATTATACGCCTTGCGGCAAAACTTTTATACATTTTTAGATTTCTATAAAAGAAAACTATTGAGCAGGCTTTGTCTGTCTGTCCGCACTTTATTCTATCCGCACTTTTTCTGTCCGCCCGCAGATTTTAAAAACTACTGAGGCCAGAGGACTGTAAATTGGTATTTTGAACATCCACCCTCCAATCATTTAACATGCCAAATTGCAGCCCTCTAGCCTCAGTAGTTTTTATTTTATTTAAGGTTATATTTAGCCATAATCGTGCTTCTGATAACGATATAGGATAGGCCACCACCGGGCCGTGGTTGAAGTTTCATGGGCCGCGGCTCATGCAGCATTATACCGAGACCACCAAAAGATAGATCTATTTTCGGTGGCCTTTATTATACACTGTAGTGGCTGCACGGAAAACTCGATTGCGCCGAAGAAACTTCGGAGCATTTTTTACGTGTTTCTTCTCGTTTCTCCTTTCATAGGGTACGCAGCAATCATACCGATAGTTTTTCCATACTTGATCAAGCTCCTAATAAAAAAACAATGTACTGGACGTTATCTTTTCTTAATTAGCCCTCCTGTAAGCAACATGCAAAGAAAATTGTTACGAAAAATGAAATTGTTTTTTTCGCGTTCCTCAATTTTACATCATTAACGAAAAATAAACTTGACATCAACAATTCCTGTCAGCAGGAAGTGATTAGCGAACGGGCAATGAGGTAACTGGGGGAAAATGATTATTTATCGCGAAAATGATCTCTTCAGAGCACATGCTTCTTCGCTCCAGCAAGCCATCCTCCAGCCCGCGTCCTGAAATGTGATGTTTTGGCAAATGCTCCAGTGATGAGAGTGGCTGTTGTCATAACAACGCGGAGAGCGAAGCAACTTTTAGCCATTAAAGTGCAAACAAGGTAAACTTAAATGAGCTCATAACATTAGGATCTTATTCGGGAATATAAAGAGGACGACGGAAAGGTGGCGGTACTGGTTATTTTGGGGTTATGACGCTATTAAGTTTTCCTTCGTGATCACCTGCTTGATTAGATATTCCAACGTTTCTCTCGACTCATTCGGTTTACGGTTGTTTAAGGGCTAAAGTTTGATGTTTTACCACGCTCTGTCCGTGAAAAGTGATCAATTAATAAAGACAAGGCTATAATGGATTTCCATTGCCGCATAAAACAGCATTTTCCTTACAAAAATTTCGCCATTCTCAAACTGTTATCTTCGAAGGGTAATGTCAGTTCACTAAAACGTCCTGACGTTGAAAATTATTTGAGAATAAATTTACTTAACTGAAGAATATGTAGAACCTTCAGACGTATTTTACTTAATTGAAGAATAACTACAACCTTAAGACATATTTTTTTCAATACAATTCCACTGGTCTCAGGGTGTAATATTATTGATCAATACAATTCCACTGATCCCAGAGTGTACTATTGATCAATACAATTCCAATGATCCCAAAGTGTAAAATAGATCAATACAATTCCACCGACCCCAGTGTAATACTGATCAGTACAATTCCACTGATCCCAGAGGTGTAATATTGATCAATACAATTCCACTGATCTCAGAGTGTACTACTGATCAATACAATTCCACTGATCCAAGAGTGTACTACTGATCAAAACACTTCCACTGATCCCAAAGTGTAAAACAGATCAATACAATTCCACTGATCCCAGTGTAATACTGATCAATACAATTCCACTGATCCCAGAGTGTAATATTGATTAATACAATTCCACTGATCCCAGAGTGTAATACTGATCAATACAATTCCACTGATTCCAGATTGTAATATTGATCAAAACAATTCCAATGATCCCAGAGTGTAATATTGACCAATACAATTCCAATGATCCCAGAGTGTAATATTGACCAATACAATTCCACTGATCCCAGAGTGTAATACTGATCAATACAATTCCACTGATCCCAGAGTGTAATATTCATCGGTACATCAGTCATTCACTTATCGAAATCAGTACCATAAGAGAAAGGGTCAAACCATTCTAGATAAAAACTCACTCCACGAATATTTCATTTTGCTGTTCTCTGAGTGACGAGAAATGAAGAATCAAAGGCAAAAGGTGATAATGATGGACTTTCTTTAAATTCATTTGCTTCTCGTTAAAGATGCCCAATAAGTCATACAGCGATTTCAGAATGAAAAATGATTTGCATGCCGTAAATTCTCATTAATGAATCAATGGTGTAAGTTGCTGTAATGTACGGTATACAGAGTAGTTTTAATTGATGTGAAGAAATGTTTGGTCCAACTTGTTTACGGGTCATCTCTCTCTCTCTCTCTCTCTCTCTCTCTCTCTCTCTCTCTCTCTCTCTCTCTGGTACACAACACATACACACAAACATTTATATCTATACAAAACTATATAACTGGTATACTTTCTTTTGAAGTTACCGCTCCTCTCTCTCTCTCTCTCTCTCTCTCACTCTCTCTCTCTCTCTCTCTCTCTCTCTCTCTCTCTCCTTTACGCATGCAAACGCATCTATATATACCTATATAAACATATAACTATATCGACCGGTTTTACTCTCTCTCTCGTATTCTTAAATAATCGATAGTAAGCATGTTAACTTACCTATACTGACATTACTGAGTAATGTGTCATGTAAGGCCACAATCTGGCTACATGTATTTTGTGGCATGATATTAAATGTTATTTATTTTTTTTCTTTTTCATCCGTGGGTATTAATTTAAGCTTGCTAGAAAGGAAAATTACTGAAAGCCTAAGGTAAAAACCTATTAAGCTTTCAGAAGACAAGAATACTTCAAGGGTTGCAAACGATTTAATTTACCTCAAACTTGCGGCAGACATAGATTATACTGAAGTTTCAATGGCCATTATTAAACTTCCAGAAGAAATCAATCACTGTTCAAAGGCTGCAAACGACTTCATTTCCTTCAAACTTGCGGCAGAAGTGAATTGTATTAAACTTTCAATAAACACGATAAATTTAAGCTTACAATCACGATTTCCAAGCCTGCACAGATGTTCATTGTTTCAATGAGGTATTTACGGAATTTTTTTTAAGTTTGGAATCAACATCATAATTTCAGGCTCTGAGTCGTATGAATGTTTTCAAGTTTTCAATCAAACTGAAATACTTCGTGGTTTGCATCAGAGCAAAGAATTTCAAATGTGGAAATGACGTGCTTGTCAGAGCGCCATGACAGGTCCTCGCGTTCATCCTTTTCGGAAAGTACGGTGAATGATGGCAACAGGTAAATAATGAAGACCAGCCAAAAAAAAGTAAAAAAGAAAGAAAGATAATAAATAACAAAAGGCAATAGGAAAATCACTTAGACCAGCAAAAAAAAAAAAAAAAAAAAAAACTGAAATCATTACAATAGTTATGTAAAAATTCTTTCAATAACAATGCAGAGAAATTATCGATGGCAAGAACAAGTAGTTTTTACGCAAAACTGCATTCGTTGTTGAACGAAAATAAAAAAATAAAAAAGTTAACCTACATTTCACAGTTTGCCAGTTGCATGCAAGATACCATCAGGGAGCTTATGATAAGTCACAGAAAAATAAATAAATAAAATAAAAAACGTTGAAGTCTGCAAAACTTTTAGATAAATATGCATGACGCAAGAAATGGATATTCTTCACATTAAGGCAGTGATGCTAAGTTCCAAGTATGAGTGAATGGGTGATAACGTTGAAGCCCGGCATAAAATCTGGATTTAAAAATGCCTAAAACGAATCTTTAAAAGGAGTGGATATTTAAAATGGAAACTTCAAGATCACCTCAGAGTAAAAGATATACCAAAATATAAGAACTAATAAAATTGAGCAATGAAGGTAGTTAAGCCAAATGTGCACGATATCTTAAGTTAATCTTTCTTAAGTCTGGGAGTGTATCAAGACAGAATAAATACCAAATTAAAAAAAAAGACTGAAATCTAGTTAATCCTGATTTACATGTGGGAGGCTTTAACGAAAGCGTCTGCAAAAAAAAAAAAATAATAATAATGACAGTGCAGATAATACGGATTATCCTGCATAATTCTTTGATCGCAACATCCATTATTTAAGTGTCAGTACTTAGCAATTAAGCGCTTGCAAATCTCAGTAGTACCGACTACAGTAAATGATTTACGTGACTCATGAACTTTGCAATGCGAATGATGAGAATATATATGAGGCCTTAATGACGTCGACGCTCTTTCCCTCATGAGCCTTTCGGTATCGGAATAATTTGTACGTAAATGATTTGCCATATCCCTCTCTCTCTAATATATATATATATATATATATATATATATATATATATATATATATATATATATACATATATATATATATATATATATATATATATATATATATATATATATATATATATATATATATATAAATAATCACACACAATCACGTGTGGAACAGAAATAAATTTCTGACTCTGACCCACGTCAGGATCGAACCCAGGTCTTTCAATTGAAAGGCAAGGGCGCTGCCCACTAGGCCATAAAAGTCTAGTATGGCCTAGTGGGCAGCGCCCTTGCCTTTCAATTGAAAGACCTGGGTTCGATCCTGATGTGAGTCTGATATATATGCATGTATGTATGTATGTATGTATGTATGTATGTATGTATGTATGTATGTATGTATGTATGTATGTATGTATGTATGTATTTATGTATGTATGTATTTATGTATGTATGTATATATAAATATATATATATATACATATATTAAAATAAATTATTTATATAGAAATGATTATGAAAGAAGGAATGACGAGACACACATATATATACGAGTATATATCTATACCTACCTACCTATCTATCTATGTATCTATCTATCTATCTATAGGTAGGTTTGAAAGGTGTAACAGGAGGTAAACCTTCCAGTTGCACTACGAAATAATTGTTAGGAGAGGGTGGATAGCTAGATGGAAGAAAAATAATATGAATGGAGGTACAGTAAAAGGAACGAAAGGGGCTGCAACTACGGGCCGAAGGGACACTGCAAAGCACCTTTAGTAATGCCTACAGTGCACACCGTGAGGTGAACTGACGGCACTAACCCCCCACGGGATGGGAAACTGAAAGAAAAGCCTACAGATGTTAACTTACTTCCCTTTGTGTGTGATAAGTCAGACAGGAGACCTACGCACCACACGCGGGGCAGGAAAGAGGTCACCTTTAGATCGTACCTTTCATTAATCATGCAGGTGTTCAGCGAAATGACTAATGTATCCAAGATGGAAGAGAAAGTGAGCACTGAGCACAGCATCAAAGACTGCAGTTACAGAGACAGTTATGCATAAGAAGACGGCATTTCAAGTTGACAGAGTGGCCATGAGTACGCTTACAAGGCAGCAGTGGGTACTGGTATTGGTTAGGTCAAACAAGGTTTCTAATATGCACATGGAGGCTAACGCCTCTATTCTGTGCCTGTCTTAATCATTCAGTTTGTTGCTTTCAAAATGTCAATCTGAGCGTTCTTATATGTTTTATAGCTCCGAGAGTTTCCCATTAAACATTAACTATCTGGTGCAACAGGTTCTTTCAAGAGCTTGATTTTTAGTTTTCTGTATAAGAAAACTATTTTGCCGGCATTGTCTGTCCGTTCGCACTTTATTTTGTCCGCACTTTTTCTGTCCGTCCTCACTTCTTAAAAACTGCTGAGGCTAGAGGGGCTGCTAATTGCTATGTTGATCATCCAACCTCTATTCATCAAACATACGAAATTGCAGCCCTTTAGCCTCAGTAGTTTTACTTTATTTAAGGTTAAAGTTAACCATAATCGTACTTCTGGCAACGATATAGGATAGGCCACCACCGGGCCGGGGTTAAAGTTTCATGGGTCGCGGCTCATAAAGTATTTACCGAGACCACCGCAAGATAGATCTACTTTCGGTGGCCTTGATTAAACGCTGTAGCGGCTGTACAGAAAACTCGATTGCGCCGAAGAAATTTCGGCGCATTTTTTGCTTGTTAAACTAACGTTTTATATCGTGTCTAAAATTTCTCGTGTCCGGCCACCTTCCTGTCTCGTAGGCTAGAGAGCTGGAGGTGACGGTAAATATCTGCAGTCGATATCACAGCCTGTGGTGGATACCGAGCAGCTTCATGATATCGACTGCGGATATTTACGTCCGCTCCGAAGAAATAATGTTAAAAAATATTGTGGAAAGCTAGGAATGCTTCAGAATGTGAAATGTTAAGAATAATTCACAGCGTTTTTTAATGTACGACTGCCTGTTTCCTTATAAGCAACTCATCATGCGATTAGGAAGCCACATTCCTTTCCTCCACCCCCTTTCGCCCAGGGCACCCCCCCCCAAAAAAAAAAAATAAATAGCCCTTTCGGAACGCAAAAATTTACAGGTAAAAAAATGATTTTCAAAGGTAAATCCCACGTAAAGATCCCTTTTTAGTAGTCCTGAAAACCCGATTACTTTTTTTTCACAGCTCGTGGAATTCTTTTTTTAAAGCCTAAAATAAAGTTTCTATCTTTTCTGAATAATTTCCTTTTTATCAGGAAAGACAACGAAAACTTTTCGCCGGGAATTGTGCGAAATTTCATTTTGCGAAAATGAAGATAAGAGTATTGAATTTCAAAAACGAATTCCGCCAAATTTAATGCATTTTTTATAATGGCTTTAACTTGAACTCATTTTTCTCGTAATTCCCAATTCTTTCGTTAAATAGTCAGGGGCATCGTGTTGCATTACGATGAATAATAAAGATGGGCTGAGAGAGAAATTCCTGATTTCAGAATTTCACTAGATTTACATTTTTCTATATTTTTTCAATTACATTATGCCGGATGCTGCAGTCTGAGAATGTGCTTGTAAAGATTATTATTATTACTATTATTATTATTATTATTATTATTATTATTATTATTATTATTATTATTATTATTATTATTATTATTATTATTATTTCAGAAGATGAACCCTATTCATATGGAACAATCCCACAGGGCTATTGACTTGAAATATGGTGTTCATTAGAAAGACGTTACAGAAGGCAATAGAAAATACAGAACGAAGAGATCAGGTGTTAGAAAAGAAAAACTAATATAAAAAAAAATAATAAATAAACAGATAAAAACTAAGATAACTACAAGGAGAATTGCATGCGTGCAATATGCATGTAAAATCTGAGCAGGAGAAAACTGAACAAAGAGGAAATGAAGGACAGCATAAAGAAGGATAAAAATAAGAAATGCTAATATACTGTAAAAGAGGCCTCCTGAATAGACAGACCACGACAGAAATCGGGAAAAGAGGAAGAAACTTGAGAACTCCAAAGCCAGGTCGGAGCTCCGATCTGTCAAGGGATTTTTTGACTGAGGACAGCGTCAATTTCAATAAGAGTACGTGGATTATATGAATATATGCCGTCGTTTATCACTTAATATAGATACACTCTATTTCAGTTACACAGTTAAATCCGGAGAACCTACGACTTATATATAATATATATATATATATATATATATATATATATATATATATATATATATATATATATATATATATATATATATATATATATATATATATATATAGACATTAAACGGAGGCGGACAGGAATACTCTTGATTAGTCATTTGATTGCATGTTTATTCCCAACGTTTCATAATCCATGATTACAACATCATCGTACTGACAGGTTGCCCCATACCCTTAGTCACTTTTATTCATTTATTTATTTGTTTTCTTAATGTGATTTTAAATTTTAGTGTTTTTAAAACATAAATATTTTAAATATAATTTTTTTTACTTGTCTTTTATATATTCTATTTGTTTTAATTAATTTCTCTGTATTTTACCTGTTCCTCGGTGTCCTTTGTGTAAAAGTTTCCTTTTAAGTCGATTGTCATTTTTTATGTTCTGACTTTGCCTTTGCATAATTTTTCTGTAATTTTTATTGTCAATGTTTTTTGTTTTTTAATTCTAGAACCCCTGATGATGTAATCATGGATTATGAAACGTTGGGAATAAACATGCAATCAAATGACTAATCAAGAGTATTCCTGTCCGCCTCCGTTTAATGTCTGTATTCGGGCATTCCCGTCCCTTGCTCATTGGTTTGTATATATATATACATATATATATATATATATATATATATATATATATATATATACATATATATATATATATATATATATATATAATATATATATATATATATGTATATATATAATATATATCTATACGTCTGTGTTGCAGAATTCATTTTCCTATCTCAATGTTAGCGAAATTGCTTAGCACCATTTGGGACACTCCAAAGGTAAGATGAAAAGACGAGGCAGCATTAGGGTAATCAGTTCAGGCACGTGACCATCAGCCGAAGTTCCCTTGGGGAGCGGGGTCACGCCCCCGGTCGAGGTCACCGGTGTCTTCAACTATTGACCGCGTTCATAAGCCGATGGTATCTCCTTGAACTCATCATTAAGGAATATTCCTGATTAGCTCTTCATTTCATGGCTACATGAACATCTCAAGTCATCTCTGGTTCCTTGATAATTAGCGAAGCATGAATCCGGGGGACTAGGTCCGGAATAGTCCACTGGATGCGTGGGTTGGATGTGGATCGATTTGAAACGATTATGAAAATGAGAAATCTTTTTTCTAATTGCTGAAGACATCACCTTTGTTAATTGATCTTTTAGCAAAGAAAATGAAAGCCCTCTCACCCCCACTCCCATATCATCTCTCTCTCTCTCTCTCTCTCTCTCTCTCTCTCTCTCTCTCTCTCTCTCTCTCTCTCTCTCTCTCTTATCTGGGCCTTACTGAAGTGTCTGTACGGGTCAGGCAGATGAATTGGCTGGTTTCAGAACGTGCAAGATTTACACAAATTAGAAAGTGCAAGATTTCTACATATTAAATATTTGTGTTAAAACATATTGTGTAGCAAAAGGACTTTTGAAAGCCTCTCCTCACTGTTTTTGTTGATTACGAGAAGGGATTTCACAGCGGAGGCCATGATGGAATTTTGTCATCTGAATTTCAAATAAATAGCGGGGTACTACAAGGTAACGTTATGGAACCTTTACTGTTTTCCCTCTTGAATTTTATTAAAAAAAAAAAGTTGGTTGCAGACAGAAGAGAAGGCTCAAATCGGAGTAACAATGGAAACATGACAGACTTAAATACGCAAAAGATGCGGTTATATCAACAGAACACCACAAGATTTACAAAGTTTGTGTAATAGAATGCACCACGTATCTAGGGAGATGAGACTCAAGTTGTATCCAAGGAAAACGGACGTAATGATAACAGAGCACGCATAAAGGGATGAAACTACACTAAATGAAGAGATGATTAAGGAGGTTAAATCTTTCAAATATTTAGGAAGGATAATATTTAATGCTGGTTCACTTGAGTTGGAGTTCAGCGAAAGGCTGAAAAGGGCAAATCAAACCAGGGGAAAACTGAATATGATGTGTATATCAAAATAGACGGAAATTTTAGACTAATGTAAGATTATACATTAGTTGTGTATGTATACGTTAGCCAAGTACGAGCTGTATTCCTATACGGAAATGAATCATGGCATGCAAATGACACTTTAAATGATTTTGTCTATTTAAGAATGAAACCTTACGAAGAGGGCAGGATAGAGTGAGAAATGATACCATACGGAAAATTACGGAAGTTCTACGCGTAGATGAGATAATGATGAAGGACGGTTAGAGATGGATTGGACATGCCCTTCGACCAACCAAGTTAAGAGTATTACGTAATGATGCTCCCGTGGGCACCTGAAGAGTTGGAAGACCACTGATTACTTGGATGAGAAGCATAAGACGGGAGACTGGTGAAATAAATGTATATCTGTGGACGATGAAGCGCACGGAAGACTCAAAGCTAATTTCACAAGAGGTCGCTTACACCGCAAGAAGTCGGAAACGATGTTGACGACTCAAGTTATTTGGACTCGAGGTAAGTAACTCGAGAATCCTTCCTTCTAGGCTTTTACGAGAGGTAAGAGGAAAATATTATCTGGATAGATGGTTATGAAAATGTATCGACATAAAATACTGTATCTTCATCCAGGTAAGAGGAAAGTATCGTCTGGATAGGTGGTATGAAAATGTATCTACATGTAATACTGTATCTTCTTCCAAGTAAGAGGAAAGTATCGATCGTCTGGATAGATGGTTATGAAAATTTATCTACATAAAATATTGTATCTTCATTTAGGTAAGAGGAAAATATCATCTGGATAGATAGTTATGAAATTTATCTACATAAAATACTGTATCTTCATTCGGGTAAGAGGAAAATATCATCTGGATAGATGGTTATGAAAATGTATCTACATATAATACTGTATCTTCTTCCAAGTAAGAGGAAAGTATCGTCTGGATAGATGGTTATGAAAATTTATCTACATAAAATACTGTATCTTCTTCCAAGTAAGAGGAAAGTATCGATCGTCTGGATAGATGGTTATGAAAATTTACCTACATAAAATACTGTATCTTCATCCAGGTAAGAGGAAAATATCGTCTGGATAGATAGTTATGAAATGTATCTACATAAAATACTGTATCTTCATCCACGTAAGAGGAAAATATCGTCTGGACAGATGGTTATGAAAATATATCTACATAAAATACTGTATCTTCATCCGTACAAAAAATTGAAACAATTGCTATCAAATTTGAACCTCTGATAATACAGGCATTTGAACGAAAACCAAACAGCCCATTCATCAACAAAGGAACTGGACAATGTATACCATAAATTATCCCTTTATGGAAAGACGGTCTTAGCAGAACAACATTTAGCAAAATCCATAAATATGGGGAAATTTTAGTATGACATACAAATATTTAGCAGATTGTGGACCTCTTACTTTTATACAAAAGTTCGTAAAAATATTTTTTCAGCAGATGGTAATTTTCTAACAATCTACTGTTACATTTCATAGTTCAAATCCTTCAGATTTCTAATTCCTTTCATAAATGGCTATCCAAGCTCCATACCTGTTTATGGAGAACGGTGCACAAAACAAATTTAATTAAAGTGAGGTAACCTTATAAAAGAAAAGCTGTCCTGTCCTGTTATGAAAGCATTTACGTAATAGGACGAGTTAATTAACTTGGAAATCAATGTATAAAGTAACCAAAGCCAAACGAAATTTTATCAAGAAAGTTCATCAGACTTTTGGAAATATTCCAAAATAATCGAAAGTCCAAAAGGTCAAAAGCTTAAGCCATATATAAATATTTGAACGTATATACATATACACACAGACGGTGGACCAACTTTAATCAGAAAGCTCATTTGAACTTTCAGCTGAGGTGAGCTAAAAAGGGACGGAATTTCTATAAACGTGAATTACCATAATTATCATATTTAAGAACATAATGCCGGGGCTTAAAAATGAGTTATGCAAATGAGAGAGAGAGAGAGAGAGAGAGAGAGAGAGAGAGAGAGAGAGAGAGAGAGAGAGAGAGAGAGAGAGATTCACCCATTCTTCCAAAACCTACTCCATTATTTGCTCAGAGGGGAAGATCTCATATCACATATTCATTAGGTCGATGTCATCAGATTCCCACTTTGAACCTCTCTCTCTCTCTCTCTCTCTCTCTCTCTCTCTCTCTCTCTCTCATGCTGAGAACAAAAAAGAATTATGCAAATGTGTGTGCGTGTGTGTGTGAGAGAGAGAGAGAGAGAGAGAGAGAGAGAGAGAGAGAGAGAGAGAGAGAGAGAGAGAGAGATATTCACTCATTCTTCCAGATCCTACTTCAGGGTTTGATAAGATGAGATCTTATATTATGTATTCACTACGTTGATGCCATTAGATTCCCACTTTGAACCTCTATCTCTCTCTCTCTCTCTCTCTCTCTCTCAGAGAATTCAGAGAACAAATGGCATGATTCCTTTCGCTCTTCCTTTCTTAAGGCGACCCATAGAAAGCCACCCCTTTCCCATTGTCTCCAGGGTCCGTTCAAAGGAAAGCAGCGCATCCGCTAATCCTCGTCCAGTACTCAAAAGGAAAATGTATTCCGCGACGCTCTGTGCAAAATAATCTCAAAATCTAAACGTTTCTGGTGTAACTAGGCGTGAATTTCATTGGAGGAGGAGGAGGAGGAGGAGGAGGAGGAGGAGGAGGAGGAGGAGGAGGAGGAGGAGGAGGAGGAGGAGGAGGGTAAGTAGTGAGGGGGAGAGTCTTCAACACCATCCCTCAAGAGAAGCTTCCTTTGAGCCTCTTCCTCTGAATGATCTGGGTATATTCACCCTTCCCCCACCCCCCGCCCCTAACGCATCCATCCCCTCACCCTTCATCCATCCTTCCCCTACCCACCCATCCCCTCCCTCACCCATCCTTCCCCGTACCCTTCATCCATCCTACTCCTCTGGCCATCAGCCTCATTCGCTCTTCCCATGAGGATGTCTGGACCAAGAGCTGGTCTCGCAAATCCCAGGTGGCCCCGGGCCATTCACAGGAATACCTCTCTCCTGAAACCGACTGATGTTGAGGATTTAGTTACTTCAAGCCCCGGGGGAGACCGGGGGGGGGGGGGGGGGGAACAAGACAATTTGCGTTCGAGTTACAGGCTTGTGAGTGCGGTCGAGTCCATTTCGTGTGAATGCTTACACGAATGCAGCCAAAAAAAAAAAAGTACATGACGAGAATGTCAATTTAAAAGACGGAAAAAAATTCAAGGATTGGGACATGATAATAATGTCCGTTTATAAGACAAAAAAAATTTTTATGACTTATGATGAGAGTGTCCGTTTCTAGGACGGGAAAAAAATAAAGAATTAGGACTTATGATGAAAATATCCGTTTATATGATGGAAAAAATAAAGAATTAAGACTTTTGATGAGAATGACCATTTATAGGATGGAAAAAAATTAAGAATTAGGACTTACGTTGAAAATGTAAGTTTATAGAATGGAAAAAAAATCGGGAAAAAAATAAGAATTAGGACTTATGATGAGAATGTCCATTTAAAGGACGGAAAAAATTCAAGAATCAGGACTTATGATGCGAATGTCCGTTTGTAGGACGAAAACAAAGTCAAGAATTAGGACTTATGATGATAATGTCTGTGTATGGAGGGAAAAAGAAAATTAAGAATTAAGACTTATGATGAGAATGTTCGTTTATAAAATGGGAAAAATCAAGAATCAGAGCTTATTATGAGAAAAAAATCAAGAGAATGTCCGTTTAAGGGATGAAAAAAAAAAATCAAGAATCAGGACTTATGACGAAAATGTCCATTTATAGAAAAGGAAAAAGAATCAGGAATTAGTATTTATGATGAGAATGTCTGATATAGGATGAAGAAAAAATCACAAATTAGGACTTATGATACGAATGTCCGTTTACAGGACGAAAAAATCAACAATTAGTACTTATGATGAGAATATCCATTTATAGGCTGGAAAAAATCAAGAATTAGGACTCATGATGAGAATGTCCATTTACAAGACAGAAGAAAAAATCAAGAATTAGGACTCGTGATGAGAATGTCTGTTTACAGGACGGAAGAAAAAAAAAATCAAGAATTAGAACTCGTGATGAGAACGTCCATTTATAGGACGGAAGAAAAAAAAAATCAAGAAGGAGGACTCGTGATGAGAATGTCCATTTACAGGAAGAAAAAAAAATAAAGATGATGAAACTATCCATTTATAGGACAGGAAACAAAAGAATTAGGACTCATGATGAGACAATTCATTTATAGGACAGAAAAAATAAAGAATTAGGACTGATGATGAGAACATCCGTTTATTGGAAGGAAAAAAATCAAGAATCATGACTCGTGATGAGAATGTCCGTTTACAGGACGGAAAAAAAATAAAGAATTAATAATTATGATAAGACTGTCAAGAATTCCGACTTATGACGGGCATGTCCGTTTTTAGGACGGGAAAAAAATCAAGAATTAGTACTGATAATAAAAATGCAAGTTTATAGGGGCTCATATTCAGTGCAAGGAAGCGTCTACAACAGAATAAGAGAATAAGGGTCATTTCCCTTGAATATACAGTTCTGCTGTCTTTTGCCAGTGAGATTTTAAAATTCTATTTGACAATGAGAATTTAGGTCCAAATGCCACTATACCACGTATTCCACGAGTCTCGTTGACAAAATGTTGTACGTGAAGTGCAAAAAACAGGACGAACGAAAAATCAAATTTATCGAGAGCTGAGGGGCCTCTCGAAACAAAGAAACGGGCGAAATAAAAG
>JANJGK010000013.1:4444490-4451990 GCA_039081455.1 Macrobrachium rosenbergii
GACAAGCCTTTCAAAAAAGGAAAACTTTAAGGCGTAGTGAAAAGAGGAGGAGCAATAAAAATAGTCGCAAAGCTGACCCAGCACTGGAGGTTACGGCCTTTCGGGGCAATGACTACCAAGTGATCACGGCCGGACACTTGGCACAGAAGACTACCATGGCTGGAGCCACTAGTTTTAGTTTAAAACTCAGTAACAGCCATTATTTTAATAGTCATGGAAGTGGCAAAGGAGTACAGTTTCTGTCTCTCTCTCCCTATATGTATATATATATATATATATATATATATATATATATATATATATATATATATATATATTATATATTTATATATATGTGTGAGTATGCATACATACATATGTACTTATATACAGTATAAAAATATGTATATATATACATATAATTATAAATATTAATATATATATATATATATATATATATATATATATATATATATATATATATATATTATATATATAATGTACATAAACATACATAACCAATATCGCATCTTCTCTTGCCCTACTGCCCAAAAGTCACATAACGTAAAACCAATATTTGTTTTATTACAACGTCACGGGTCCTGGACTGCATTCTGCTATCATTACTGATTGTCATTTTCCCATTTCCCAGTTAACGTCGCCCATCGTTAGCGCTCTTTGTTCTTGGTGCGAGTGGGGAGGATTCAAGCCGCGAGGCATTGTCACTGATATGTCTCCCAATCTTGCTTCTCATCTCTCACTCTGATGAAGGGAACCTTTGCTCTTGCCTGTAAACATCCAGGCTATTTCGTGATGTCTCTCGGATAATACTGAAATGTCTTTCTCGTGTACGATGGTTGGCATACAATCTCTTCATCTGATATGTCTCTGGTGTCTATTTCTGATACAGGAGGGGAGGACAGAATAGAATATAGAATTTAAGCTAAAAAGCCAAACGCTGGGACCTCTGAGGTCATTCTGTGCTGAAACGGAAATGGGCAGTAAAAAGGTCTGAAAGGTGTAACAGGAGGAAAACCTCGCAGTTGCACTAGGAATCAACTGTTAGGAGAGGGTGGAAAGTAAGATGGAAGACAGAGAACACGAACGGAGGTGCAGTAAAAAGAATGAAAGGGACACTGCAAAGAACCTTAAGTAATGCCTACAGTGCACCGCGCATGGGGTGCTCTAATGGCACTACCCTTCCCCCCCAAGGGGAAATAAAGCAAGAGACTTTATTCTTGTCTTCAAAATCTTATTGCCCATTATCAAACTTTCTCCCATTAAATAAAGGAAGCTTAATATACAGTGGATGGCGCAATAATAAGCACGTAATTTTTCCTAATTCCAGATCGTTCGTTCAGACAGGAGGCGTTCCTAAAGAATACATCAAATAAGATCAAACAACTTTATGCCATCGTCCTCCAACGAGCGAGGGGCTTCACCATCAAAGCGTTATCTTTTCCAAAACAATTTAAGTTGCTTAAAAGCATAATGACTGACGGAACAAACACCTCGTTAACGACGTAATCTATTCAGGCTTGAAAGAAAATAAAATGAAGGTGACAAGGAGAGGTGTTGTGTTTAAAATGTGAGGGACAATAATTTTGGAAAGCTTTAAAGAAAAAGATAAATACCAAGCAGTGAACTTCCAAAGCGAAGTTCTTCTGCCTTAGGCTTCCCTACACGTAATTCCTCAAAAGTTATTTTTAGTTTTTTGTAAAAGAAAACTACCGTGACAGCTTTGTCTGTCCGTCCGCACTTTTGCTGTCAGCCCGCAGACATTAAAAACTACTGAGGCTAGAGGGCTGCAAATTGATATGTTGATTATGCACCCTCCTATCGTCAAACATACCAAATTTCAACCCTCTAGTCTCAGTAGTTTTGATTTTATTTAAGGTTAAGCTTAGCCATGTTTCGTGCGTCTGGCAGCGCTTTCCGGAGGCGCTTGACGCACTCTCACTCGACCCCATCCGGGGAGTCACTGAGCGTTGCGAGGTCGTAGCTGATAGTGATAGTTTTATACAACATTATACGCTGTACAGAAAACTCGACTGCGCCGAAGAAACTTCGGCGCATTTTTTACTTGTTTTTTTGTAGTGCTATAAGCATCTATGCTACTTTAATAGTTCACATTTGGCCTTGTCGTCACCACATCAGGGCAAACCTCTCTTACCACTGGCACCTATATAACTAAGCAAAATGCAGAATGGAAAAGAAAAGAATATAGAATTATGGCGAAAGGCCAAGCGCTGGGACCTATGAGGTCATTCAGTGCTGAAACTGAAATTGACAGTAGAAAGGATTGAAAGGTTTAACAGGAGGAAAACCCCGCACTTGCACTATGAATTGTTAGGAGAGGGTGGAAAGTAAGATGGAGGAAAGAGATTATGAACAGAAGTACATTACAAGGAATGAAAGGGGTTGCAGATAAGGGCCGAAGGGACGCTGCAAAGAATCTTAAGTAATGCCTACAATGCACTGCCTGAGGTGCACTGGCGGCACAACCTCCCTACGAAGCAAAATGAAGGTACCTTGATCCAAGCCTTCCGGAAGTTGCGTGAACACAACTGAGACTCAGACTGGGGTTTGCCGTTTCGACCATCTCTTAAATTGCCGTCAAATTGGTACTAAAGGGGGACACCCAAATTGCTTTTTTTTTTCGCTGGCATTCCATCTGGCCGATTTATTTAATTATCCCAATTCCGGACTAATTAAGTGATCTCGTAAAAACTCCTTTCCACGCACCTGCTGACTAAACCATAGTCAGTAAATCTGCTGAATCTGCGGGAGAGGTTATGCAGAGGAATGTGACAGCGGGGTTTCTTTTTTTAAGTACTAAAGATAAAGGGGAGACAACCTAATGCCCTATTCTAGTCCATTCCCGAAGAAAACATAAGAAGGAGAAAGATGACAGGGTGCAGACTAAGCATGAAAATAAGAGATACACTTAAGATTATGAATCGAGGAATCCAGAAGTGAGATGGATGTTCCAAATCTTAGCAGAAGAAGAAAGAAAAAAACAAAGGCTTTGAACCTTGTAATCTGAGGGTTAACAATTTCTCTCATTCGAAAGTAAAGTAAGAGGGTTAACAATTTCTCTCATCTGAAAGTATAAAGCAAGTTTTTATAGTTGTGAGGGGAACCAATGTATTCACTTTTTCCCCCTACCAGTTTGCGTTTCCCAAATGACACATGAAAATCTGGCTTGGAAACGTGAGATCGCTGTATACTAAAAACTTCATCTGTTTCTGTCTAAACTATTTTTTTGAATTTGCTAATAAAGCTATTCCGAAAAGTCATTATTACAGATTTTTTTGCTTGAATGTGACCATTTTTACCTAAAAAATTAAAACTTTGACAGACGGAAGTTAAGTTTATATAGCAACCTTTCACCCTTAAAAAAAAAAAAAAAAAAAAAAAAAAAAAAAAAAAAAAGACAGTTGACCAGTTGTGATGAAAAACCAAAATCTCGTGCTGAAGTGGATTCTATAGCATATAAAAATGGATCGGGTAAATTCACCCCGATATGGGGAAAAATCTTAATCATTTTCCATCAACACCAAACCTCCGGGGTGACCCATCCAGCCGACGGTAAAAGTGGGAAAATGTTTTTGAGAATATAATGAGACGGTATTTGGTTCCTTTCTACGCATACCCCTCCCTCCCCCTTCCTCCCCTCCGGCATGAGCTCATGAAGCTAAATGACTTGAACTCTTTTATCAGGGTCCCGTTGCCTCATTTTTTTTTTTATTCTTGCCAAGTTTTTTTTTTTTTTTTTTTTTTGAAGCCTCTTCAGGGAAATGAGGATCTCTCCGGCACTTGAAATAGCGAAAAAAAGTCTGTTGCAGTGGCTGCTTTCCTTCAGTAAGAAGTTAATTAAATGTAATGGAATTTTTTTTTTATAAATGTCATTATTATAATGTGTCAACCTATTTATCTATGTTGCTGTGTATATATATACATATATAAATTATACACATACACATAGATATATACGTATATATATATATACTGTATATATACATATATATATATATATATATATATATATATATATATATATATATATATAAATAAATATATATATATAGTATATATATATAATATATACATATATATATATATATATATATATATATATATATATATATATATATATATATATGTATGTATGTATGTATGTATGTGTTCATCCTTCCCAGAAACTTTAACAAAACTTCCACAATTGAGAATAAAAACCCATATAAATGAAACAAACAGGAGAAAAATGTTATATTCCGAAAAGAGACTTCATCCATTTGCCAACATTGATTTTTGGCAGCGAACAGATGAACTTTTTATATATGAAGTTTCTAAACCACATAGAGTTAAGGGATATGGAGATAGTGGACAGCTATATTGAGAGAGAGAGAGAGAGAGAGAGAGAGAGAGAGAGAGAGAGAGAGAGAGAGAGAGAGAGAGAGAGAGAGAAATTCAGCCCCCTGCGCCGAAAAAGATACGGGTTTAAAAAAAAATGGTCCTAGCACTAACGCGCACATTGCATAAGAGACAGAGGGTTTTCGGGGAAAGGGTTTAAATTCTAATGGTTTTCTTTTAATCCCTCTTCCCATTTCTTTAAATGGGTTTTCTGCATAAGAGTTCTTGCCTTTATATATAGTTGGTTTTATCATTACTGCGCGTGAATGGACCAACGATCGAGTGAGCACGTACGCAAAGAAAATATATGAATGAAGAAATATTTGGTATGAGTGTAAGTGAATGAAAATTGTAGGTGCTTTTAAAAGAAAAATGCTTATGAATTACTATTATTATTATTATTATTATTATTATTATTATTATTATTATTATTATTATTATTATTATTATTATTATTATTAATCAGAACATGAGCCCTATTGATGTAAAGCCTACAGGGACGACTGATTTGAAAATCTAGCTTCCAAATATGGTGTTCATTTGAAAGAAGTAACAGAATGTAATAGGAAGTACGGAAAGAGGAGATCAATTATTAGAAAAAAATACACAAACAAATATATATAAATAGACAAAAAAAAAATAAGTAAATAATTGAAATAGAAGAGTTGTTTTAGGGTAGTAATGCATTGCATCTTTGCTTGAACCTTTGAATTCCTGCTAATGGATAAGCGAGAGGACAATTAATAAATGATTGAAGGAATGCGTAATTATAAACGCAGAGGAATGAATGAGGTCTTCATTAATATTAAAATATTTTTAGCGTAGTAAACACCCCCCCCCCCAAAAAAAAAGCAGGTCTGTAGTAGAATATATGAGTGAATTTGCATGGATATGAATGGCTATAATATAAGCAAGCACTGAATAAGTAAAACATATGAAAGACGAAATGATGTACAGTAAAATCTGACAGTATGAAGGAACAACTGATTAAGCAGACTAATCCCAGTTTAGATGATAAACAGAAAAAGGATGCTAACCAGAAAAAAATGACGATAAACAGAAAAAGGATGATTAATTGAAAAAAGGATGATAAATAGAAAAGGGATGATGAATAGCAAAGGGATGATAAATAAGAAAAGGATGATAAACAGAAAAAGGATGATAAACAGAAAAAGGATAATCATTTGTAAAAGGATGATAAACAGAAGAAGAACAATAACCAGAAAAAGGATGATAAACAGAAAAAGGATAATCATTTGAAAAAGGATGATAAATAGAAGAAGGATAATAACCAGAAAAAGGATGATAAATATGAAAAGGATGATAAATACAAATAATAAACAGAAAAAATGACGATTAACGGAAAAAGGACGATAAACAGAAAAACGATGATAAATAGAAAAAGGACGATAAACAGAAAAATGATGATAAATAGAAAAATGACGATTAACGGAAAAAGGACGATAAACAGAAGAAAGGATGATAAACAGAAAATGGACGATAAACAGAAAAAGAATGATAAAGAAGGAAAGGACGATAAACAGAAAAAGGACGATAAACAGTAAAGAGAATGATAAACAGATAAAGGACGATAAATATAAAAAAAAAAAGGAACTTAAGGCGCGAGCACTGTCCTTGAAATAACATCCTATTTCTTCCTTCCTATCGTGCATTAGAGGCCTTTATGAAGTGCGTTTTTAATGCACTTAAGCCCCTCGTCACGGCACATTATGATAATGACTCTCACGGCAGGAAGTTAAACGCAAGCAAAAAGAAAAAAGAAAAAAGAAAATCCACAGGCAATAGAACAAGGAGGAGAGGTTTAGTGACTGCTTGGAATAAGTAAAGCGGAGAGTGACACAGATCTGCAATATGTTTGATTTTTATTCTCTTTCGTTACTTACATGAATCAGGAGGACCAAAATGGAATTATGGTTTATCGTTTAAAATAATTTTCAATAATTAAGTAATTACTTTAAATACGTAAGCTAAACGTAAAAAATTATTTTGTAGAGTCAGCGTTACAATCGTCATTCTATTTCAGAAGAGTTAGGATTACTCCCAAGTCGTTAAGGGGAGTTATTCTTTACTTCTTCATAAGAAATTTAAAACTAGGAAAATTGGTTTCACATGCAGAAAGTTATTTTACTCGTACGGATGATATATAAACTGACAGCAATAACTCAGTCTCATTAAAAAGATCATATGCTGAAATCCATTATCTTCAAACTGAGATGCCAATGCCTGTATGCAAACACACATTATACATAAACACACGCACACATACATGTACATATACATATATATATATATATATATATATATATATATATATATATATATATATATATATATGTATAACATATGCATATATCGTATACATATATTTTATATATTAATATATATATATATATATATATATATATATATATACATATATATATATATATATATATATATATATATATATATATATATATATATATATATATATATATATATTATCGATTCGTGTACCGAAATTTCGTTAATGCACTAATTAACTTTAAATGGCACTCTATGGATTATTCAACGCAGTACATATAAATCATTTTACAACTGCATATTGCAAAGTACGCAATATTTCAACGCTCATTAGTCTATACAAATAGGCATTCACACTCGTTTTTTAATGGATGCATCATCCTTTCATCAGGTACACCACCAAAGCACGGAAATTAAATTTTCTTCCATTTTCATAAATTATTGTATTTTTGGTCGATTTAAAAAACGTAGAGTTCGTCACGATATACGGGAAATCACTAAAAAATATTTGTTTTCTTTTTCGTTGTCCGTTTACAGTTTTGCGTTTCATATCCAACTGTTCATGTTATTATGTTTGTTGTGGAAATGTGAAAACAAACTGCAGAAAATAACACATTTTGTCAGAACTTTCTCATGTCCAATAATTAAATGAAAAATGTGAAAGAAGAGTTTTCTCTGAATATTTTCTTTATATAAAGCATCTTCAGAAATATTAAAAGTACCTGACTAGAGACTTAGCGTGCTTGCAATGTGACTGAAAATCTTAGCTTACATGCTTCTTTGTTAACAGGAGAGAGAGAG
>JANJGK010000013.1:4456990-4459490 GCA_039081455.1 Macrobrachium rosenbergii
GCCAGATGCACGATTATGGCTAACTTTAACCTTATATAAAATAAAAACGACTGAGGCTAGAGGGCTGCAATTTGGTATGCTTGATGATTGGAGGGTGGATGATCAACATACCAATTTGCAGCCCTCTAGCCTCAGTAGTTTTGAAGATCTGAGGCGGACAGAAAAAGTGCGGACGGACAAAGCCGGCACAATAGTTTTCTTTTATAGAAAACTAAAAAGGCTTGTTCAATCAGTCTTTCCATATAAAAAAATCAAGAACGCACGAACATTGCGACTTTCCACCAATCTTATGAAAAAAAAAAATTAGATTTGAAAGAAACACAATTTACTGTACAGAAACGAACGCAGAGCTGAAGTCCAGGACGATAATGGAATGGGTCTAATTGTCGCACTCCAATAGAACTCAACCCAAAACCCAACTACTCCGCAGTAGGTAGTGCCATCAGTGCACCTCATGCGGTGTACTGTAGACATTACTTAAGGTTCTTTGCAGCGTGCCTTCGGCTCCTAGCCGCAACCCCCTTTTATTCCTTTTACTGTACCTCATTTCACATTCTCTTTCTTCCATCTTACTTTCCACCCTCTCCTACCAATTCATTCATAGCACAACTGCGAGGTTTTCCTCCTGTTAAACCTTTTAAAATTTTACTGTTAATTTCTGTTTCAGAGCTGAATGACCTCATAGGTCCCAGTGCTTGGCCTTTGGCCTAAATTCTATTTTCAATTCAAAACCAAACTATTGTTGATTTCAAGTTTTCGTCACTATTAGCGTCAACTGAGTGTTCCAGTTGGCACGATCTTAACAAACATCACTTCAGTAGAGGCATCTGAGAAGACCAAACCGACCAGAAAAGAGGTTCGAGCAATATAACAAAATTAAGTTTCAATAGACCTCATCCAAATACCGTAATACAAAAGAACTCGCCCAATCTCGGTTCTCGAAGATCGAGAGAGGCTCAAGGAGATTTCACAGTGATTTGGCCTGGGAGGTATAATATAGAACCAAGTGAATGGTTCATTACACACATTTTACAGACCGGCTACTTTGGATCAAATAAAAACGGGAAATATTTGTTCAATATCGCTCTAAGACCACTCCATTCGTTCTTCTTAGTCTCCCTCGCTTGATCGAGGACTGCCAGTGTCTTAAGTCTGGAAAACGCTTTAAACACATTCTAGTATATTTCCAGTTTTTAACTCTCTTCATCTTAAAAAGCACATCAAAAGTGAAGATGGTGGAATATTTCGATATGGATTATGATGACAACCATAATAATTATCATGAAGTTACAAGTTCGTCACTGATGATTTTCCAAAGATGATTATAATGGTAATGACGAAAATCATCATCAAATATAATCTACAGTGTTAGACCCTTAACTAGACAAATATTTGGGGCGTGACGTGAAAAAAATAACGACAAGACTTGAAATAAGAGCATTTGAATCATAAATGTAACCGTACCATGTTAATTTACTGTAAGTTTCTGAATCTTTCTTATCAATTTTTAAATCTCTTCATCTCAAAAGCACATCAAAAGTGAAGACTGTGGAATATTTCGATATGGATTATGATGACAGCCATAATAATTATCATGAAGTTACAAGTTCGTCACTGATGATTTTCCAAAGACGATTATGATGGTGATGACGAAAGTCATCACCAAATATATCTACAGTGTCAGACCTTTTACTAGACAAAATATCTGGGGCCTGACGTGAAAAAAAAATAATGACAAGCCTTCAAATAAGAGCATTTGAATCATAAATGTAACAGTACCGTGTTAATTTACTGTAAGTTTCTGAAACTGTCTTATCAAAAACCATATACATCACCTAGAATTTCCTGCCTTGGATCATCATCATCATCATGACGAGACTGAAACCGATCACTGTGATGAAGAAGATCATCACCATAAACCAAAACACAAGGGAAAAGATTCCTTCTTTTATTTTCCTCACCCTTCCACTCAAAAATATGAGGGGCGTGGCAAGCAACAAAGAATGGCAGGGCCGCGAGGGAAGGCATTTCAAACATAAGAGCGATGGGGCCATTTGCTCTTCCTGGACCCCCTTGGGAATGCGAGTTAAACGTAGGCTGGGAAGGCAGTTACCTCCTCCTCCTCCTCCTCCTCGAAGCTCAATGACTTTCGTCAATGGCCCTGAGTGGCACTCGAGATGGCACCCGGCCCACAGCCAATGAACCCCATTCACAAAGTCTGGATGGAGCAATAAATAGATAAAAAAACGACGTCGAATTGCTCACTTGATTTCAGATGACACAAAAGCACGACTTTTACCTTCGAGACACTGGCAATATATATCAAGTTATGAATTGTGAAGATGCTACTGGGTTTTATTAAAAACATCCAATTTCAATATCAGTTCCATTCTTGACAGTTTAATAAGGAGAAGATCTTCGATGATATGATCTCTTCATTTCAGAAGACAGGAATACATAAATTTTACATCCCAGATGTTGAACGTAAGAGATGAAATAT
>JANJGK010000013.1:4461990-4481990 GCA_039081455.1 Macrobrachium rosenbergii
ACGATGGCAGGGAACACCGGAAACGGCTTTGAAGACAGCATATCTAGAAAAATCGTATACTCAACAGTAGCAAGGAAACGAAGAAAAAATGCAAGAGAACGCACGGAAAACGGACACCTAGGAGAAGGGAGCAGCGAAAGACCAAGATCACGAGGGGGTGGGGGTCGCACAGGAGCAGCTAGGCGATTATAGGATTAAAAGTACCCAGCACACAAATATAAATACAACTGGACTACGCATCTGCTCATTGTACGGATACTTGATAATGTGGACTGTTTGTCCAAGAAAGCTTGTAACTTTTTGAATAAAAACTCCATTAGATACCATCCAGTTTGAATGAGATCCTTTTAGTAATTCTACTAATACACAGAACAATTGTGTATGTGATAAAGTTAATATATATATATATATATATATATATATATATATATATATATATTATATATTATATATATATATATATATATGTAAACCCATTAGGAAGGAACAAGTAACATCTATGATAAAGAGGTCCCTCTCCCCCCCTCTCCTCCCTCCCCCCCCCCCTCTCTCTCTCTCTCTCTCTCTCTCTCTCTCAACAGGGCCGCAATATAATTTCACTCGATCTCAATACCATTTATCTTCCACCGGTACATCACCCGCACGGTTTTTTTTGCGACGATTCCGAAATATTACAGATAACGCTTTCCATTCATCGTGGGAGAATCTACTTCTTTTTTTCTGACGCGTCTCTCTTTCTGCGACTCTGTTTCCGTGCGTCTAATAGCAAAATACCACAAAGGCCCCATTCCATAAATTTGGTGAATAGGAACGCTGCGTCCGTCTTCCCTTGGTCTGGAGATATATGAAGACATATTGCCTGAAATAATCTAAGATGAATGAATAATCGAATCATGCAATCTTGTACTTTCTTCAACGCTCCCATCTTTCGTATCAACATAGCGATTTTTTGAAGAGTAAAGGCTGATTCACATTATAACATCACGTCACCGACACATCACGTCACGTCAAAATACGTGAGAAAATCTTACATGTAATCAAATGGACTTGTTCACACCATCACGTCACGTCACGTCACCATCAAGCACACGGCATCCACCGTCACATCACGACACGTTTTCTTGGAATGAATATTTTGACGTGACGTGACGTGACGTGACGGTGCTTATGCAAGTTTCTTACTGCTAAATCTGTGAGCCGATGAGGTTGAGCACGAACTGAATGGGATTGCAATGTATAGTGTGAATACAAGGGCACGGCTGATGGGACGGTGACGTGACGTGACGTGACGTGACGGTGCTTATGCAAGTTTCTTACTGCTAAATCTGTGAGCCGATGAGGTTGGGCACGAACTGAATGGGATTGCGATGGATAGTGTGAATACAAGGCACGGCTGATGGGACGGTGACGTGACGTGACGTGATGTGTCGGTGACGTGATGGTATAATGTGAATCAGCCTTTATGCTGTTAAGGCTGGCCTTTCAACGCTAAATAGATTCAGTCTTCCTATCTTCCATATTACTGGATCACTGTGATTTTTAAGGAGTAATGACGCAATTTACTTTAACTGACAGTGAAATATTCATAATGTCTTTTTCCCCTCAAATTTTCATGACAAATTTGGGCTGAGGTTAGATGTGATTCTGGAACCATTAAGGCACGAATTTATTCTAATATTTGTTCTGGCCACAAAGTGGTGCAGAAATTTTTAATTTCCATTCCTTCAGACTAATAACATAAAACAAAAGAATGCAACGGTTTGAAAGGAAATACGAGGGATGTTTGCAAAAACCACTTTTACACACACACACACACACATATAACCAACACAGTTACGTGTAGAACAGAAATCAGGATCGAACCCAGGTCTTTCACGTGACTGTGTGTTGATTATTTCTACCCTATTCACTCAGAAGGGATAATTCGAATGGAATGCTGCCAGTTGGGTCACTGCTGAGTCGGGAAGTTGGGGAAAACACACTGGTACGCTAGGCAGTTAGCCTGCCCAGGTAGCGCCGTAGGTATAGTTGAACTTAGGTTCTAACTTCTTTTATGATTCGTATGGCCGAGTTGGGAGCGCCCTTGCCTTTGAACTGAGAGACCTGGGTTCGATCCTGATGTGAGTCACATATATATATATATATATATATATATATATATATATATATATATATATATATATATATATATATGTATATATAATATACAGTATATATATTTATGTATCTATACATATAAACATATATATATATATATATATATATATATATATATATATATATATATAATATATGTATATATATAATATACATGAAAGTATATAAAAGGTAATATAAATATAAATATATATATATATATATATATATATATATATATATATATATATATATATATATATATATATATATATATATATATATATATATTACACACAGGCAAGGCAGCTCCAGAAAATGACAACTTACTGATACAAGGCGTCGTCGTCTTTTGTGAATGGCGAATTTCATACCGTAATTGCTTTCGCTCGCAAGCCATGGGTCTCGGCTCTCTCACTGAACCGCTAAATGAAGTTCCCGGTTATGGCCACATCCTGTCGTAGTTGCATATAACTACGTATACTCCAGAGTCGCTGTTATTGGGGAATAACAGCGATAAATTCGAACAGGAAATAAGTGGATGTGACAGACAATAAATGGAAATATTCAAAAAGAGGGAGAATAACGCATAATTCCGAGTCCAGACCACAAAGAGATGATACGGACTAGATTAAGGAAATGCATTCGAGCAGGAAAGATCGAAATGAAAAAATAGGCCAACAATATTGTGAAATTGGAAGTAAACGGAAACGGGAGACAATGTTTTCTCTAAATCATGAAAAAGTTTGATGAAAAACTGTACTGCTAGTAAAAGTAAAAAAATCGAAATTGAAAACTAATTACAAAACTGTCACGAATACACGAGCGAGAAATGAACAGGAATTTCAAAAACAATTTTTTGGAAAAGAAAATGCAAAAAGAAATCCTAACTTTTGTATGGAAATTAAAATCGGTTCAACCTCGTGTAAACTTCAGTTCTGCCGTTTAGTTTGAAACGGTGGTAATGAAGTCAGATTAGTTATGATTTATAGAAGAAATATTTTACATACATCTAATACATATAAATAAACACACATATATATATTAAATACACACACGCATATATATACACATATACATATGTGTATTTTACAAAGTGAAAAGTTAATCATAACAAAAACAAACTTAAGGCAAACAACTGAGATGGAATGAATATTCTCTTATAAAATAATGAGAAACATCACCGTCAACTTGCCCTACGAGACTGTGAATCACCTCGTCAGAAACAATACTATTTTTTCCTACTTACCTTTTCTGTACTGGTATATAAAAAAGTTATTAAAGGTACGACAAAGAATAACGTGAATTTAGACTCAATAAAAAAATATTACCAGCACTCAAATTGCATTCACGTTTTTGTATCGACAAGACAATCTGATGAGATAAGCATGTGCCGAGAAAAATGAAACACCATGAGCATTACCTTTGAGGATATATATACAAAACACTGTCAACGTCACTTGGAAGCAGTCGAAGCCTCGTTTTCTTTAAAAAAAAAAAAAAAGTGTGTTGTTCACTTCCGATCAGAAGCTTTTCACCTACTCATCTATTTAGAGGAAAAGACGCTTTGATCCGACGCACACGCCGGTGGATAAAGACGCAACGGGAGAACCAAACGTCGTCGTCTCTCTCTTTCGCAGGCTTTATCTCTCACGGGTCACATTTGGACAAGGGCTGAGGGCGATGACAAATATCTCCCGATATATTTCCGGCGGAATGATTTTTCGGAGTTGGTGGGAGGCTCCCAGATAATATAGCAACTTTTCCCGGGAGGAGATAAACGGCCGAGAGGGAATGGGGCCAATAAACAAAGTGGATAGGTGAGACGAAGGGAGAGACACAAAGACCGTCTCTCAAGGAAAGGAATGGAGACACGCATGAACAAAGGGGGAGAGAGAGAGAGAGAGAGAGAGAGAGAGAGAGAGAGAGAGAGAGAGAGAGAGAGAGTGTTTAAAGACAAGGTAACAGAAAAGTCACTCCTTTCCCAGAAAAGGACAGGGTGATACAACAAGCGCACAGACGGACAAAGAGAGAGAGAGAGAGAGAAGGAGAGAGAGAGAGAGAGAGAGAGAGAGAGAGAGAGAGAGAGAGAGAGAGAGAGAGAGCTATGAGGGGATGGTGTTTAAAGACAAGGCAACAGAAAAGTCACTCCTTTCCCAGAGAGAGACAGAGTGATACTACAAGCGTACACACACATACACACACACACACACACACAGAGAGAGAGAGAGAGAGAGAGAGAGAGAGAGAGAGAGAGAGAGAGAGAGAGAGAGAGATAAAAATTTTGGCACCTTTTCACATGTTCCATAGTCTGCTCTCAGTACTTTTTCCCGTGTGAACTGGGAAATTTCATGAAGGGCACAAAACGCAAATAGGCCTTTAAAAAGACACTGGAAATTATTAAATGTTCCGGCGTTATTGATATTCAGAAGAATTACGACAAATGATGGAATTTCCGTTGTTTTCGTCAAGACTTTTTCTGCGTACAGTATAGGATATCAGTTATGCGTTGCTTAGCCTACTGGCTGAAAAATGACCTTACGTTTTCACTCTCTATCTCTTTCTCTCTCTCACTTTCTCTCAAAGTGTGACTTTTTCTACGATGCAGGACAAATTGGGTGAATTGGGGTTATTCCTTGTATAAGAACATACACACACACACAAACACACACACACACACATATATATATATATATATATATATATATATATATATACATATACATACATATATATATATATATATATATATATATATATATATATATATATATATATATATATATATATATATATATATATATACAGTATATGTGTGTGTTCTTATACAAGGAATTATATGTATGTATATATATATATATAATATATATATATATATATATATATATATATATATATATATATATATATATATATATATATGTGTGTGTGTATATATATTAATTTATATTAATTCGTGTGGAGTGGCATAGCCGTTATATGCAACACGTACGCTGATGGACAATTAAGAATTGCTCTTCTACTTTTCACTTTGAGTTTTATGCTAATTATGTGTTGTTTTTATCCATTTTAGAGCCCTTGAAGATGTAATTATATATGAGAATTACGAAACGTGCGGAAATAAATATGTACAAGAAGAGCAATTCTTAACTGTCCACAAGCATACGTGTTGTATATATATATATATGTGTGTGTGTGTGTTTGTGTGTGTGTTTATGAGTGTGCGTATGTGTGTATATACACATACAAATGAAAAGTGCCCCGTTTTGCAGAAAGGAAACACAACGGCACCGCTAAGCAAACAGAAACGTCGAGAAAACGAGACCTCGCAACTCGAACTTTCGAAAGAATAATACGGAAGTGGAATTGGAGGAAACGGAATAAGAGCGTAGATCCGATTAAAGGCACTTTATGCTGATTACTCGAACGCCCAAGAAAAACGCCCAACAAAAATATCACGAGGTGAACTTTAAAATGGATATTAGATGTTCCGTTTTACCGGAATCCTCAGGCATAAAATTTCATGGCTTTCAACGCTGGAATCTAATTGGTTGATTACGTGGCCCTAACGCTGTTTATCCTAATGATGTTATTGCTGTTACTAACGCAGCTACTAGTGCTCTTACTTCTAATGATAGTAATAATAATAATGCGTGTTTTCATTACATTAATTTCTTACTGTTTTTGTCATTATAATTTGTACACGCTGGAAATTTATACATAATAAATATATGCATTCACTGAGTGTTTAAAGCTTTCATAAGTGTTTGAAATGCAGATACTGCTATTATCATTATGGTAATTTATCATTTTGTCTTTATAATTTGTATAAGCTGGAAATTATACATATATACATCTATTAAGTGTTTTTATAACAGTTTTCGTAACTGCTATAAGTACTGGTATATATAGGATGTAACACGAGTATATGTAAATATTTTGGGAAATGAAAGAAAAAGTCAATCTGGGCAGAAAATGATCCATAAATATATACATTTTAAGTTTACGCATGATTCTTCATATTTAACTACACCTATCTGCTAAATCACACTGTTTACTCAAATATTATCATCCTTATTAGAAATATTACATTCTTCTTAATTATTACAGTCTATGACCTTTAATTCACTATCAGTGAAATAATAATTCATAAATAACAAGAACCACACATAAGGTTTCCCCAAAAAGGAAAGAAAAAAAAAATCCTGTCTCGCAGACGACAGATATAAATGTTAATGTCAGCCATCGAGCAACATTATGACAGAAACTATTAGAGTTTTTTTCGGCTTGTTTTTTATTGCTCTGCCTCTCTCTCTCTCTCTCTCTCTCTCTCTCTCTCTCTCTCTCTCTCTCTCTCTCTCTCTCTCTCATTCGCCCCTTCAGCCAGCGCAATCATCTGTGAAAGAAGATGGTGATAGATTTACGCAACGATATCGCTCCTAAAAAAAAAAAAAAAAAAAAAAAAAAAAAAGAGAACGAATTGACGGTTTTCGTTTCAGTTGTATGAGGAGGAAATGGGAAGGACATAAATTTTGTGTGGACTGAAAGAGAGTCCGCTGATATATATATATATATATATATATATATATATATATATATATATATATATATATATATATATATATATATAAATATATATATATATATATATATATATATATATATATACATGTATATAACTATATACAAATATATGTATATATATATGTGTGTATATATATATATATATATATATATTTATATAATATACATGTATATGAATGCAGGAGTGACTGTTGTGGTGTTACTTCTCCACTGGAGCCATGCACTATCAGGGTAAAGGCTTAAAGATGATAAATATAAATGCATACATATATGAACACATACACGAACATACACACACACATATAGGCTATATGTATATAATATATATATATATATATATATATATATATATATATATATATATATATATATATATATATATATATATATATATATATAGAACTGGTTTGCTGGATCTAATGACAATTAAGACAATGCCTCACAGACATTTCTCTCTCTCTCTCTCTCTCTCTCTCTCTCTCTCTCTCTCTCTCTCTCTCTCTCTCTCTCTCTCTCTCTCTCTCTCTCTCTCTCTCCCCCGAGTTGCTGCTGCGAATATGGTCGAGGTTGAGGGGGCGCCATCTCCAGCACAAATCCTTCTCCATTCAAGCCATGGAATCGTAGAGTTCGATCATGAGTTTGCGAAGATCCGCCTGCTTCTGCCTAAGCTGCCTTCCGACCAGCTGCTTCCTGATGGCGAAAGTCGTCGATCTCTCCCGTACCGAGGGGTCGTTGTTCGTGCATTTGTGTATTTTGCGAGAATTCTCTCTTTCGTGCATGTGGAATTATAACGAATACGGCAATGTCTTGGAATTCATTCTGTGCTGAATTTCTCAATTTTTCTAACAACTTTCCTTGATTTTTCATTTAAATTTTGAAGAACCTTTTCGAAATTCATAAGATACTTTAACATGGTAGTAGGTTTTTCTTGGCTATCGACGTTTGCAGTGCATCACTCTGTTGTCTTCAGTGGCAGAATGAATACAGTGCAACTTGTTGTGGTGTGGGGATGGGGGGTGGGAGGAGGATTACGGCAAGGCAATGGGTTAATGGAATACAAATAAACAAACTGACTGAATGGACGGAGGTGTGGCAGCAGAGGTGCTCATATTTCAGCAACTGAATTTCGGATGGACATATCGTGTGTCCTATACATTTCTTTGATCAGCAAAATTAAGCAAGTAAAAAATGCGCCGAAGCTTCTTCGGCGCAATCGAGTTTTCTGTACAGAAAATAGATCTATTCTTCGGTGGTCTCGGTATAATGCTGTATGAGACGCGGTCCACGAAACTTGAATCACGGCTCGGTGGTGGCCTATCCTATACCGTTGCCAGAAGCACGATTACGGCTAGATTTAACCTTAAATAAAATAAAAACTACTCAGGGTAGAGGGCCGCAATTTGGTATGTTTGATGATTGGAGGGTAGATGATAAACATACCAATTTGCAGCCCTCTAGCTTCAGTGGTTTTTAAGATCTGAGGGCGGACAGAAAAAGCGCGGACATAATAAAGCGCGGACGGACAGACAAAGCCGGCACAATAGTTTTCTTTTACAGAAAACTAAAGCTGAAGATGGGAGCGGAAAATGATTTCTCCTACTGTGCCCTGCAGGGCTCCCAGGAACCTCAGGAGGGTGGGGTCCTCTGTAGTATCAGTTATTTTGGACCCCGGAATTATATTAGCCTAAAAGTACAGTAAGTAGTAAGAAGGCACAGGTTCGAACCCTGAGCGAGGATGGACGGATGGATAAGTGACCAAAGTAGTGAATTACGCGTCTGGTTGTTAGCCAATTTTGGTGTTTACAACCACGGTACAAAAAGACAGTAGGGCTAGAAACCTCATCCCAGCTGAGAACTGGAAAGCTAGCACTTTCTGGGGTAAGCTTTTCAAGGTGGAAAGGAGTGTGGTGGAAATTTTATATATTTATATGTACTGCAAGAGTCAGAAAGAAGTAATAAAAGCCATAAGTACAAAACGCTTTCGTGTATTTAATATGCACCTCCTCAAGGTACAGTAACCGAATAAGTGAATGTCAAATACGCGAAAGCGCTAGGTACTTAATGGTTTTATTATTTTTGTCAGGCTCTTGCAGTACATTTTGTCACGTGATCCTTGGGACGGTATATGTATGTGTATGTCTGTGTGTGTATATATATATATATATATATATATATATATATATATATATATATATATATATATATATATTGTACACACACACACACACACACATATATATATATATATATAATATATATATATATATGTATATATACACATATACAGGTACATATATATGTATATATACAGTAAATGTGTGTATATATATATATATATATATATATATATATATATATATATATATATATATATATATATATATATATATATATAAGAACGCGTATAAAAACAATAAGTGAAGTATGTCATGAAAGACAGTTTCATAATGTAAAGAGAAATTCTCGTACAGGGGATGTTTAACAGAAGTTCGTTAAATACAAGAGAGAGAGAAGCAATAAACCTACCATTCAAAAGACCTAAAACATTCATTCTTTTGCAAGACCGTTCCTCGATTTTCTCACGGAAGATTACCAACTAATCCATAATGGGGAATATCACTCTCAGCATTCCCATTAATGTCATGGCCTGGAAACGAACAACTTCAGATCTTCCCTGAAGAACGTTTTTTTTTTTTTTTTAGTTTCAGGCAATAACGACCTGTCGGAAAGGGGGAATTATACATCCCATAAACCGTTTTTTTTATTTATTTACAACTAGCGTATCTTTCCTGTCAAAAATGACGGCAATACTCAAGTAATTTTGAAACTGAATTGTACTTGCAGGATATAAAGTATATTATATATAATCATCATTTTCCTGTTTCAAGATTTTTAAATGTGGAGTTCATGCCCGGAGAATATCAGTGGTACAGAGGAACAAGTAAAAAACGCCCCGAAGTTTCTTCGGAGCAATCGAGTTTTCTGTACAGCCGCTACGGCGTATAATCAAGGCCACCGAAAATATATCTATCTTTCGTTGGTCTCGGTATAATGCTGTATGAGCCGCGACCCATGAAACTTTAACCACGGCACGGTGGTGGTCTATATTATATCGTTGCCAGAAGCACGATTATGGCTAACTTTAACCTTAAATAAAATAAAAACTACCGGGCTTAGAGAGTTTCAATTTGGTATGTTTGATGATTGGAGGGTGGATGATCAACATTCCAATTTGCAGCCCTCTAGCGTCAGTAGTTTTTAAGATCTGAGGCCAGACAGAAAAAAGTGCGGACGGACAGACAAAGCCGGCACAATAGTTTTCTTTTGCAGAAAATTAAAACAACTATACGGGAACACATTGCACTTCAAATACAGCAGGTTCACGGCGGTATTTAAATGAATAATTACGGAAATTCATAATCTTCGATACACAAATCACGAATCCCTTTGCTTAAAAGATGGAACTCGTATTTAATGCAAATACAGCCGTCATGATAAATTTAATGTCTATTGGGCCAAGGCCAGTTAAAAATAAGAAAAAAGAGAAGGGCGAAGAGTTAAACCCATTCGAGAAGAAAGCAATAGACTTGCTTCTTTAAGTAAGAATTGTTCATGTTATTAAGGAAACCAAAAGCAGAAACTTCCAAAACTCGGAGTTGACGGAACGCATTCATTGAACTAGAGAACTCTCGGGACCGATAATCTTCTGAGTCAATGTAGTATGTGGTAGCTTTGCGGGTGTTTTTGTAGGTGCATCTTAGTGGTCCGCAGAATTTTTTTGTTCTCGTGTAAACGCTCAAATTTTCCACTGTTCCTTAAATAAATTTCTTTAAATTAAAGATCGAACTAGAAATGGGTATGTGGAATTCATAAAGCTCACGAACAACCGGCATTTAAGGCAGAAAAGGGACCTCTTGCTGCAGTTACACCCAGAGCAGTTCTAGCCTCAGCTCGGTTGCCACAGAACAGCACCAATTTCCTAGATAACTGAAAGGGGATCATTCTTTGATTACGAACGAAGGGGAAGAGAAAACGAATTACAGCAGAATGATAGGGTGGGACAAACCCTCTTGCTAATTTCTTGAGGAATAACGTTTATCTTTTTTGTAAGCTCGGGAGAAAGGTATATTCAGCCATCAATTTTCAGAGGAGTTAATAGAAAGTTTTATTCATCTTCTAAGATCATAAAAGAATGACCTTTATTTAGAAAGGCATGACTAACGTTATAGCCACAAACGGATCTTCTTGATGAAATCAATTTAATGCCATTTGTGATGAAGACGATTTTCTTGCAAAATGGAGTGAAGTCAGCCTATTGAACCAACATTAAATAACATATGGGCTTTTCAGTCGAGAAACATGCCAAGTGCCATTTTTAAAATATAATATATTAAATTAAAAAATACTTTGACCCAGGATGGCGCTTGGCATGTTTCTTGACTGATAGACTCATATCATCTCGATACATGTGGTAAAGTCACAATGCCGTACAGTATTCCCCAAAACAATATCGCCTATTAAACCAATATTCAATTGCACAATAATGTTGATAAATATGACAAAGTCACACTGCTGTACAATATTCGACAAAATAATATTCTTTCCATTCCTACTGTACATGAACGCTCTCTCTCCTCGTCTCCCCGATGACTCAATTAAACGCCCCTCTCAATCCCTCCTTTTCAGACGGCAAAACGACTGTTTCATTTCACTCTAGGGGGCAATAAGACCCTTTCTCTAATAGACCTACTGGTTATGTTCTATCTCGCTCAATGACAGCCCAGCTGTTGTGGCAGTCGATTCCAATCATAAATCAATTTGCTTAGCAGCTGTGCCGTTAATTCCACATCTACACTGCTGTTGTGGTGGGCACATCCACACAAATTTAAATATGTGCAGGTATTGTTGGTAATGAATGTCCATAAATCCAAAAGTTGCCAAGTTGTTCTGGTGATCAATTCCACTTTATTTAAAATATGCACAGTGGCCGTGATGATAAATTGCAATAAATTCCAAATTTGCAAAAATGTTGTGGTAATCGATTAGACTTCCAAACTCACTGGTTAACACAAATCTGTCAAACAGTCTTCAAGGTCACAAGACCGGATAAAAGAGAAGGGTTAGTTGCAGGAGTAACATACCCCTCGCCTTTTAGAAACTAACAACAAAAGGTACTGGCACTTGCAACAAACTGTAGTGGTCTAGTACAAGCAGCAATGAGGTATTAATGCATGAGGTTAACAGAATAAGAGACAGCGCTTATAGCACATTAAATCAAGTCTTCAAATTCAGCGCCACTGACCCTGATACCCGCAACGCCAGATCACGGACCAAGTGGAGGAGTAGTTTATTAAGATTCCACGTTCGGCGTCACTGACCCAAACATTTGTACCGCCAACCCACTCCTAGTCACCAGACTATGCATGAGTATAATTTACTACGCAGATGTACATATGCATTCAGTGACCATGCCAGCTGCGACGCTCGATCCTCCTTGATACATCCATCTCAATTTCCTTCGACAATGTCGCGAATATCCTCTTCCCTCGTCGGACGGTTCTCGCAAAGCATTCTGCTAATGCACTGCAAGTGGACTTGCATATCAATGCATCAACACCGAATTGAGCATCGCGTGCAGTCCCGGCGCTGGGAGTGAGTGGGGCGAAATCCCAGACTCCATCAAGCCCGAGGCAAGGCAGATCAGGTAATCTTTAATGAATCTGCATGTGTGTGAATATATATACATATATGTATATACTGTGTGTATACATACATACACATATATATATATATATATATATATATATATATATATATATATATATATATATATATATATATATATATATATATATATATATATATATATATATATATATATATATATATATATATTTATGTGTATATGTATACACGTACATATATACATGCATGCATACATACATACATACAGTACATACATATATACAGTACATATATTGATTCATTTTGGATGCGAGTTTGTGCGGTTAGATTAAATATGCCTCAGTTGGAGCTAACGCTGGAAACCAATTATGAATATTATTATCATTTACGAATATTAGTTTGAAAGGAAAATGAAATCGTAGATCATGAACGTCAAATTGAATTCACTACATCACTATGTCACAAAGTAAAAACTTCATTTGAAATAACTGGTTTTCTCTGGTCTAATTTCATGCTTGTGACCAGCTAAAATAATCTCCATAATTTTACGTGAATTTCAAATTTGTACTAAAGACCATATCATATTCGTGAAGATATTTTGACATGTCCAGAAATTATGTTACACTTGTTTAGTCGAAAGCAATATGCGCAAGGTCAGGAAGTTCTCGGCATAACTGCTGTTTTTGTTATTAAAATAGTCTTAATAAATATATTATGTAGATGGAGACATGCTGATTACTCAACTCGAGGTATAATTAAGACTTTGCAAACCACCACTCAACTAGTTTTTGCTGGACTGGAGTATCTTTTTTTTTCTTTTTTTTTGTTGTTGTTTGGTTCGAGTGCAAGGTGGGTCTCTCTGGGCGTGTCACTGACGTAAGAGGCGTTTAGAAAAATGTTGTTTTACCCCGAAGCGTATGACTATTTTGTTACTCATCGTGGCCCTATTGATTTCCCAATTTCCAAGCTCAGCCCTGGAAATAATAGAAAAAATACGAATAAATGTGAGGCTACAATTATTCCACCACCTCTATATCTGAACATTTCAGAATCAGCACCGCAAAACTGTGGGCGAACACGAAAGGCTGTCCCACTGGATATTAGTGACAGACAACAACGTCAGTAACTTGGGAAACCGAGGCGTGTGTGGATCCAGCATAATTCTCATCGTCGTAGCACGAAGCTTATTATACTTTGCGGGTGGAACGTCCTCCACCATCAGGGGAGGGGGGAGAAATGCTAGCTGCGAAGCCAGCATGATTTTCCAGCAAGCAGAATACAGATTCAGTTTAGAAATCTGAATACTGGGAGTTGGTTCTGTAGCAGAGAATTATGGAAATACGTCAAAAAGCCACGCTGCAGAATTTGTGGCACATACGTTCGAGGCCCAAGTTTTATGAAGCCGGAAGGATTTCCAACGTAGAACAGAACTTATATTTTGAAAGTTGAATGTCAGAAAGTTCAGCAGCAGAGAATTGGGGTAAGACGTCAAAAGGACACGCTTGCTAAATCTGCGATAGATCGGTTCGAAGGATGAGTGCAACAGAGCCAGCAGGCTCTCCACTGTAGCATATGGTTTTCGCCTTACAGGTTGAGCATTTGCGCTACGTGTGAGTTGGGGGGGGGGAGAAAGCGCTCACAGCCCTAGCAATTTTCGAATTGTTTACCGCAGCAGAGAGCGAGGCGGGAATTCGAGAGAAAACCAGTTTACGATGAAGGGAAGCGCTCGGTGTATATCGTTGACCTTCCTGTAGGGTTAAAGGCTTATGAAGTCGACGTTTAGTGAAGACTCCAAAACACCCAAAGAATTCGTGAGGGCTTAGAGGATTCACGAGGATTTAGGGGGGGGATTTTGGGGAATGGTTCCCCGTGTGGTATTCTACATCCAGCACATTAAGTCATACAGACATGTGCGCACTAACAGACAGAATCTGACAGACACTACATAATACAGGAGTAGGGTACAAGAACACTGCTGGATACGATTTAGTGAAAAAATAAAACAGTTAAAAACCTTAATTACATTTAAGCAAACTAAAGTTTATCTATCCTTTGACATTCGGATAATTATCAACACTTATTTTAATGAAAGCAATAACCGTAACTGAGCCAATTTTAGATAAATACAAGCTGACGCAACGTTACTGTTATAAATAACCGACCTTTATAGCATTCACCACTCTTGATAATTACTGGAAGTTTAATCAAGCAATTTCATAAGTCTCAGAACGCTGGAAAGTCTATACACTATGAATTGAATACAGAATTTAGACCAAAGGTCAAGCACTGGGACCTATGAGGTCATTCAGCACTTAAAAGGAAATTGACAGCGAAAAGTTTGAAAGGTGTAAGAACAGGAAAACCTCGCAGTTGCACTATGAATCAATTATTTGGAGAGGGTAGAAAGGAAGATGAAAAAAAGGGAGTATGAAAGGAGGTACAGTAAAAGGAACGAAAGGGGCTGCAGCTAGGGGTCGAAGGCACGCCTCAAAGAACCTTAAGTAATGCCTACAGTGCACCGCATGAGATGCACTGATGGCTCTACCCCCCCTACGAGGGTTCTATACACTATGGAACATTTGAATCTTGACCCTTTAGGAACAATTAAGGACAGAGGAAGCGAAATTTACGATACAATGGAAGGGACAATCTCAGGATATACATTGGAGACGGAACTAAACGGTTTTTCTAGAGGGGATTACCGTATATTCCATAGAGATTTCTGTTGAATATGAAATGTACATGAAGGGACAAGGCGTGCAGCATAAATAAATAAAAATGGTTCAGGTCAAACTGAAGATCTCACATGCATTCATCCATGGCTGCTTTTACAAGAATTAAATATGTCTCTCTGTTCATTTGTGACATTTTCTTCAATATTTGTTCAGTAGGATTTTCGACTGCTACTTGTCAATTTCGACACAAAAAACCAAGATTCTAGATGTTCAGGTGAATTCCTACAATAACTGAATATTTTACCATCACTGTTCGGTCACTGTGGTAACTGCAAACCTACTGCGAAATTTTTGTTACACTGATAACAAGGTCTTGAAGTACCTGAGTTCAGTTATTTACTGAATACACCCAAACTGCAAAATCTGAAGATTTCCTGCTGACATTAACTAATGTAAGAAGGAGCCCTTCAATAATGATGTTAAAAATTATCACCAATCAATCATTTTCGAGAAAGCTTCACTCATCAAACTGGTATATATATATATATATATATATATATATATATATATATATATATATATATATATATATATATATATATTTATTTATATACGTACATAAATATATATATATATATATATATATATATATATATATATATATATATATATATATATATATATATATATATATATATATATAACATTTTCGTAAACCATTTTCGTAAACAAACATAGGGAACTACACTCGAATTGTTGTTGGAAACCAAAGCAAAAAACCACACACTTTTTTTCCCCCTGTCGCTTCCAGAATCATTACAAAGCATTCGATTCCGTGACGGTAACTTTCGTAATCCCGCACTTAACGGGCTCTCTCTCTCTCTCTCTCTCTCTCTCTCTCTCTCTCTCTCTCTCTCTCTCTCTCTCTCTCTCTGCAGTGACTATGCAAGGCGAACTTCGCTGAGCATTAGATTTTAATGGAATGGAACGCCTGAGCATTTTCGAACATAGTTCGCGAACGTAACAATATCATAAACGGACCATTTCCGGGCTAATAGTAAACACTTGAAATATGGCTAATGGTGTTTTTTAGTACCTGTTACTATAACGGATAAAAGCGGGGGTGGGGGGAATACAGATTACATGAGAGTACTGAAAACAAGGCGGATAAAAATGAGTAAAGCGGGAAATGGGCCCAGTTTTTATACACAATATATATTTAAACTGACGGTCCTTACCTTAATACAAATGCATTTATACAAATAACATACCAGACGGTACGTGACAACCGGGAAGTAGAACGCGAAATGAATCAAAGGTAAAAGGTAAAAAATAAAAAAAATCTCCCTCAAAAGGTTAAAAGACAGAAAAAACATCTTTCTCAAAAGGTTAAAACATACAGAGAAAATATTTTCCTCAAGAGGTTAAAACAGACAGAAAAGATATCTTTTTCAAAAGGTTAAAACAGACAGAAAAAAATATCTTTCTCAAAAGGTTAAAACAGACAGAAAAAATATCTTTCTCAAAAGGTTAAAACAGACAGAAAAAATATCTTTCTCAAAAGGTTAAAAGACAGAAAAAACATCTTTCTCAAAAGGTTACAACAGCCAGAAAAAATATCTTCCTCAAAAGGTTAAAACAGACAGAAAAAATATCTTCCTCAAAAGGTTAAAACAGACAGAAAAATATCTTCCTCAAAAGGTTAAAACAGACAGAATATCTTTCTCAAAAGGTTACAACAGCCAGAAAAAATATCTTTCTCAAAAGGTTACAACAGACAGAATATCTTTCTCAAAAGGTTACGACAGCCAGAAAAAATATCTTCCTCAAAAAGGTTAAAACAGACAGAAAAAATATCTTTCTCAAAAGGTTACAACAGACAGAAAAAATATCTTCCTCAAAAGGTTAAAACAGACAGAAAAAATATCTTTCTCAAAAGGTTACAACAGACAGAAAAAATATCTTCCTCAAAAGGTTAAAACAGACAGAAACAATATCTTTCTCAAAAGGTTACAACAGACAGAAAAAATATCTTTCTCAAAAGGTTAAAACATCCAAAAAAATATTTTCCTCAAAAGGTTAAAACAGACAGAAAAAATATCTTCCTCAAAAGGTTAAAACAGACATAAAAATATCTTACCTGACAGGTTAAAACAGAAAAACCTCTCCAAAAGGTTAAAATCGACAGAAGTAATATCAGCTCCTAAAGGTTAAAACAGGCATATAAAACATCAACCCCTAAAGGTTGAAACAGACAGGGAAATATCTTCCCCAAGAGGTTGAAACAGGCATATATGACATCGTCCCCTAAAGGTTAAAACAGACATATAAAACATCATCCCCTAAAGGTTAAAACAGACATAAAAACATCTTTTCCGAAAGGTCAAAACAAAGTAAATAAACCCGCACAAAATGTAAAACGGAGAAAACTCATCCTTTCCAATAAGTTAAAGCAGGCAGAAAAAACATATTCCCACCAGGTTAAATCAGAGAAACAATCCTTCTAAAAAGGGGTAAAAAAAGATTTAAAAAATCATCCCCGATAAAGGTTAAACCAGAAAAAAGCACCTTCCCCAAAAGGTAAAAAAAAAAAAAAAAAAAAAAAAAAAACTTCCCAAAAACGCCAACATAGGCCGAAAAAACATCTTCCCAACAAGCTGTAAGACAAACAAATTTCTCTTAACAGGTTAAAGACATAAAAAAAAACACCTTCCCAAAAGAAAAAATACAGAAAAAACGTATATTCCAAAAACGTAAAAAAAAAAAAAACTTCGTTTAGAATGTTCCTTTATGTTAGAAAACTCCTTACTCAAAGTACACCTTGTTCTATGGCTTACGCCGCGATGAGGGTGAAAAAAAAAAAAATTCCTTCCCAAAAAGCAAAAAGAAAAAAAAAATAAAAATAAAAATTTTCCCTTACTTGAAATAGTAAGTTTCGTTGCTAAACCCGAAGAAAGGGACCGTGTACGTCATCATCCAGATGTTGCCTCCGCCGCAGTCGAAGTAGGGTTTACTCCAACGTCCGTCCTCGTACGTCACGGACAGGATCTCCTCCTCCACGCGCTCCGTGTGGGCCGTGTCGTTCCAGGTGTAGGTGTGGTAACCTGGGGAGAAGGGAGAGAGGGAGAGAGAGAGATGGAGGCGTTACAAAGGACTGATACCTCGTAGTGAACAACACTTTTATACAGAACACACACTACATCTATCTATCTATTTATATATATATACAGTATATTATATATATATATATATATATATATATATATATATATATATATATATAATATATATATATATATATATATATATATATATATATATATATATATATATATATATATATATATATATATATATATATATATATATATATACTGTACATACAACTATATTTATCTATATGTATATATACTGTATGCATATACAAATTATACACACACACGCACACACACACACACATATATATATATATACATGCACACACATACATATATTCAATGAGTTTACATAAGTTTGGAATTTATAATTTTCTTAGTAACCTGGCTAGGAAATGTAGATAAAGGAGGCTGGCTCAGCTGAATAATATTTGAAAAATTTGAATATTCCAGCTTTTATCACCTCGTTAAATAAAAAAACATGTGCTCATTGTGAAAAAGGGGAGAAATGATTAAAGTAATCACCAACGACAAAAATAGAATGATAAAAACAAAATATTTATATCAACTCTGAAAAAAGATTTTAATTTTTATTTTACAAAAGGCGGTAGAGGGAGACATCCACATTTTCACTTACATAAAAACGCACCCAGAGAGAGAGAGAGAGAGAGAGAGAGAGAGAGAGAGAGAGAGAGAGAGAGAGGAGAGAGAGAGAGACTTTGCCGAAAAATTCGTGAAGCATACCTGGGAAAATCCACACAAAAAAATCACGACCCGGAGGAGCAAGTGTCAGTCTTAACTCAATTAAGTAACACTACTAAAACTTTCAATATACAGTAGCTAAGCCGACTCTTGGACCCCGAGTCGGGACCCCTACAAAGTAAACTAAAAAAAAAAGAGAATAAAGGCAGAAGAGTGCACCTGGTGGTATGCGTATGTGTACAGTGTATATACATACATATGCATGCAGGCATATATATATATATATATATATATATATATATATATATATATATATATATATATATATATATATATATATATATATATATATTTAGTGTGTGTATGCGTGTGTGCATACATACATAAATGCATACATGTACACACGTCCGTATAGCTTAAAGGAAGAAGTGAATGTTAAATGTAAAATACGCGTACTGAATATTGAAATAGATGGTCCTAACCGATCTCCTCTGTTGAGTACTTTGGAAAATACCTCAATAAATAGTTCTATGTCCTTTCGAAACTGCCAAAGCGTAAATGAAAGTTTACTGATTCCAGCATATTGTACACTACTGTTGCATTGTCTATACAGTCGCACAGGATGCCTAAAGTTCGGGGGTGCAGCTGTTCACACAGATAACTCTTTGACAAACTGTTGATTTTACCTCCCTCCCTGCACCAGCATTCACACACACACACACACACACATATATATATATATATATATATATATATATATTATATATATATATCTATAGACATGTATACATACACATGCACATATATATAAACTAAAACACACACACACACACACACACACACACACACACACACACACACATATATATATATATATATATATATATATATATATATATATATATATATATATATATATATATATATATATATATATATATATATATATATATATATATATATATTCCCTTAAGGCTGTTCGTTTCTTTATGTTTGAAATAAAAATGCACATATATATGATTTTGCATAGCTATTCTCAGTTGGGGTCGCCCCAGAAAGTGTT
>JANJGK010000013.1:4486216-4488716 GCA_039081455.1 Macrobrachium rosenbergii
AGCAATAATGGCCGTTGTCATAAAATAATAATTCTTTAAATACTGAAGAATACCATTTACATTAGGTCAGTATTTGTTGTTGCGCCACCATGTAAATCTGACCCAATTATAGACAGTTGGTTATAAAATAATACCAGGGCTTTGAGTTAAAATGCTTCGTTACTCATGACAGACAGTGTTTTTAATGCCTAATCAAATCAATATACCGATATTTAATAATTTTATTTGAAATGAAAAACAAGTGTTCTTGCCAAATCTTTGTAACTTACATCCCTCATTTATCTTCTTACTCAGGAAGTGAATTTGTGTAAACTGAAAGTTAACGGTTGGTTTCATTATAGAGTATAAAAGAATTCTACATATGAGCAATCACTGGGAGAGAAAGCAAATTCCTTTGCAGTAAATTAGTAATAAAAATATCAGAATAATCTATAAAGAATTACGAGAGGAAAAGGGCTAATTTGCATTTAATATCAAACAATAACTTTTAATAAGCATTTTCGAAACTCTAATATAAATATATATAATATATATATATATAATATAATATATATATAGTATATATATATATATATATATATATATATATATATATATATATATATATAATATATATATATATATAATATATATATATATAATATATATATATATATATATTATACATATAACTACCGTATTATATATTATATATATATATATATATATATATATATATATATATATATATATATATATATATTATATATATGTATATTCCTTTTTATGGAGAAATATTGTATATGGATTCCATTCCCGTAAGAATAAGTGGGGTAAATGAGGATAGATACATTCGTGTACAATTTATTAAACGTAACACCTAGTTGTCGGACAGCAAGCATTGTAGGAACACGAATTCTGATATGTGTTTGTGTGTCAGTGAATTCGAGTATGTGTATAAATCTAAGATAAACACAAGCACAAGACTTTAATCTCAAGCAATTTCAGCCTCTTTTATCTAACTCTAACAGGCCTCTAAATCAACGACGAGAAGCAGTTGGGGGTAAGAGGTAACCTGCAACCAGCCGGAAGGATGTCCCTTGCATTAAACACCCGCTCAGAGGAACCAAAGCCAGGTCAGGAATCTCTTTTGAGTTGGGTGATGCGCGAACTCCTGCCCACCCTCCACACATCGTTGGTTTTTGTAGGCTGCTTTCCTCACCAACGAACCAGCACATGTCTGATTCTCGAGCAAGACACGATGATTATACAAAACATTTAAGCACTACAACGTTGTTGATATCATCACTAAGTTATGTGCTTAGTAGTAGTTTTTCGACTGTGATGAGCCGTAACTGGGGTAGAGATGGGTTTAGCTAAACACCGTCCATATGATACTAGCTAAGGACTGAGGGGTAACTCTCTCTCTCTCTCTCTCTCTCTCTCTCTCTCTCTCTCTCTCTCTCTCTCTCTCTCTCTCTCTCTCTCTCTCTCTCTATATATATATATATATATATATTATATATATATATATATATATATATATATATATATATATATATATATTCCTTTAAAATTTATATCTGCTGAGATTATGGATTTAATTTTGCATCATGAAGCACTAAGCACTATGAATCAATTACGAATGTGCTCACAAGTTACGGGGGCCGCGAAATAATTTTGTGCCAATTCTAGGACCTCAGGTGTTCTAATTTTGATTATGATACGCGTATTCGTACAATAATACACACACATGTACAGTATACATACATACATATATATATATATATATATATATATATATATTATATATATAATATATATATATATATATATATATATATATATATATATATATATATATAATGGAGCTTTGAAAAGGCATTCTGTTTTCTATTCATTTACTAAGAAGCCGACGTTTCGCATCGCTTGATACATATATGTATATATATGTGTGTATGTATGTATATATGGGACTTATGTATTCATCTGTATTCAATAGATATTTAACTTAATAAATAATAATCACTCAACTTTTTAACGTAATTTTGGCCGTAGAAAACAAATTTCGTTTATTTTCCCACAGATCACACGTTTTTTGCAATGAGGTATTTGGCTCCCTTTAGAGTACGTCTTTTGTGATGTTTTATTTGCTTTTATTACCAACAGGCTTCATTTCAAATTTCCTTGCCACTTGATTGCGTTCTATCTAATAAAAATAAAACAGACCAATAACAGAAGGACATCTGCTGACTTCTCTCTCTCTATACAACAATCTATTTTTTATACATAAATACATAAAATTTTACTTTCTGCAAGGAAATAAAAATATGCAAAGCTGCTAATTGGTTTTATTAATTATCATAAAAAAATTCACCTAGAAAAAATTCTGCTGGAAAATAGTACCTCTGATGCTTTGATGAATAAAAGAACAATTTTCATTAACCCGAAGTAATAAGCTTACACACAAGGGAAGACTAAGTCTTTGAAGATAGATGCGGGGAAAGTATTTCAATTTAAA
>JANJGK010000013.1:4496216-4498716 GCA_039081455.1 Macrobrachium rosenbergii
GGCAGACAAGGACTAGCAACAAAGAATAAACCTACTTCCCTTCCCTAAAGATCCTTGTCGTGAAAAATCTTCTATAGATTCCATTCTTTCGGAAGAGGCTACGAGGTAAAACAGTCACCAGATTCATTTTCCGTAGCCCTACTCTGCACAGTTATCCATAATAATGTTTAACACAGTTTAGTCCAATTTTGCAGATTTTAAATGAACTCAGTATGTCATTATTTGTCAGGCTGATGGTTCTGAATCCATTAACGTAAATAACAGCGAATAAAATATTAATTCCGTTACTGTGGTCGGTTTTATATAAGTAACTAAAGCCCCTGGTACCAAAAGATGCACACTCTCCTAAATTCGGTTTTTTGTGTATTGGGGTTTGTACGATTTTTTTTTTTTTTTTTTTTTACTTTACCTATACAACTTCTCACATTGTAATGAAATCACATGGTCAATATATTCGTACAAAAAATTTCGGAAATAAAAAGTAGCTGATTTATTTTAATACGGAGACTTCTACTGTCCAAGGACCAAAGCGACGGGGGAAAAAAATAGAGAACACTATCAACAAATAAATTAAAAAAAAACTTATTTCAAATAGATGACAGTGAAGGTAATGTTTCTGAATAATGCAACATCGTCAGTCTATTTCTGACAGAGAGAGAGAGAGAGAGAGAGAGAGAGAGAGAGAGAGAGAGAGAGAGAGACCTTTATATTAATGAGCAACATTATTATAGGGAATAAATTCCTGTTTATTATAAACTATAAGAATTCTGTAAATGTCCACTTGCCATACAGCGGGAACACATTTATGCAATTATCTGTTTTACTACAGAAAAGGTAATCAATGAGTACTTATACTACTGACCTTCCCCAAGTCTGCAGAGCAGATGGGAATGTTAAGTTTGTTCATGTAAAAGCAGGAGCTACCTTTTCCTATTGGAAAAATACAAGAGGTAATCATACCCCTTGGATCATTCTGTAATCAAAGTACTTTGCAAAATGTCACAATTTATTTAAAATGAAAACGCTGCTCTTGGGAGTCAATCTATCAGAGCCGTAGGCTCCGGTCTTCAACGAGACAGTGCCTCATCACATAATCAGTCATTTAGCAAATGAAATGTAAACTACAGAAACCCTAAGTTAGGGAGAAAACATAATTTATTTACTTGGAACCGGGTTGCATGTCAGGGAAGCTCAAGCACGGTGACGAGGATTTGACAAATGGCATCAAATGGGCTACGTTCTAATTCTTTGTAAACGTCCGATTTATCCCCATTTCTTGATACAAAAAATTACATTTATACACGTTTCATTAAAGATTTTTGAGAGGTTATGATATTGATTCGCGAAGGTGATATCCAAGAATGACTCTAATCACTCATTCATCCAGGAAAACCGGTTCGAATGTCATTTCAACTGCATTACCTACCGTTTTCCTATTTGATAAACTTCTGGTAGTACTAGGAGCCTTACAGGTATTTTTATTAAGCTCTTTCCAAATTTCTGACTTACACTAACATGTTTACTTTTGTTGAAATTCGTCATGTAGACAAATTCCTTGAAATCCGTCAAGCAGACATATTCCTTATGTATTGTTTTCTTTGTTCGGTAAGAATCAATATCTCACTTGAAGTCCATGGTGAAAAGAGAACTAAATATCTATCGGAAGAGAACAATATCAAATACATTCAAATGTCACATTTCTCAATATAAAAAGTCATGAAATGAGAAATTCTATGATCAGCCTCCCGGGAAGACCTGGCAAACATGTGATCACATGGCTGGCCAAGCTTGATTATTGCTGACGTCATGGAACCCTAAGCTTGAGTTAGGAGGGCGGGGTAGAAGCCATTCGCGTAAGAAATAATGCTTGCTTTCATGCCTGGCATCTATTTTAGCTTTATAAAAAAAAAATACGTATAAAAGCATCATTACCAGATACGCACTTGCATATACCAATATAAGCTTGAATGCATTAGAATACGCTGGTACTAACTACTACTTATATGCCTATGATTTTTACAAAACTTCTAAAAACTTATTAATTATATCACGTCTTTCAACAGACTTGAATTAATTATTGACAGCATTAAGGCTCTTGATACTACAGGAAAAACCAAGACCCTTGCCCAACACAACACCCCCCCCCCCAAAAAAAAAAAATGAAGGAATGGGCAAGATACCAGTTATACATGGAGGAACAAAAGACGAAGACTAGGAATTGCGAGGGCTACGTACGACAACCTCTCCAACAGTCCCGGCAGCCCTCCAGCAATCCGGGGAGGCTGGTCTTCACGTACAAGTAGTGTTCCTGGAACGTCTGTCCTGGATGAAGCGTCCGAGGAACGGCTGGATGTAGCGACGGCGAGAGATGTAACAATGGTTTCTTTCATCCTTTAAATGAGTGTCATAATGAAAGGTTGGACTGTATTTCTTTGTTCGCAGGATGCAAAAACCCATGCGACATAAAACAGACGAATATTATTTTTTATGCTTGAGCAAA
>JANJGK010000013.1:4503716-4506216 GCA_039081455.1 Macrobrachium rosenbergii
CTTTTGGCTCATTACATTTAGTCTTGCGCCCGACAATGCACGTCTTTGCTACTGTAGTTCCTCTCTTTAATTAGATCATCTCTTTCAATATCATCCCGAAAAGTTATATACATATATATATATATATATATATATATATATATATAGAGAGAGAGAGAGAGAGAGAGAGAGAGAGAGAGAGAGAGAGAGAGAGAAGAAACTGTCCTAGGAAACAATGAGGTTTAATGAATCAGTTACGTAACTCCTACAGAAGTCAGACCATTTCCATTTGGGTATAGATAAAGAGGGCACTTAAGGAAATTCCCTGCGAGCTTTATGGCCTTTGTGGCCAAGAGAGCTCTGTACTAAATTCAGGGGTGACATTTCAGTAAACCGTCTTGCATAGTGATTCACTGGAACTTGACAGAAAAGGGAAGAAAATGGGGTAGCGAGTACTTGTGAGATAATTAAACTAAATTATCTGTCTACAGCTGCAATAATTAACAAGAGAACGGTAGAGAGACCATGGAAGGGAGGCAATATCCAAAGGTTTTGAGTATTTACTAGTTTTAACCTGCTGCATGTCTAGTTGCATTATCTGCGCTTTTTGGAGGGTAATTATATATACAAACATTCAAACATTTATTCTGCATATATAATATATATATATATATATATATATATATATATATATATATATATATAATATATAATATATATATATATATATATATATATATGTATACAGAATAAGAAAAACAGTATTAATTGTTATCGTGTTTACCACACATCTGCTTCTCAGAAGCACAGCCAACAACGAAAAAAATACCCACCTTTTAGATATCTGCCCGGCTGTACGTACTGTAAAGGGTTGCGACAAGCTCGGTCCGTTTGCATATTATTTACCCTGTAATGATCTTGGCTGACCTGACTGTGGTATATAGCGAGCATTCGATCTGAAACTAAATGAAAAAATTAGGTGCAGTTACCGAATAGTTAAATTAAATGTTTGATATTGAGAGAAAAAGAGAACCTGGGCTTATGGAATATTGCTGCTGGCAACTTTTCGATAACGTTAGGCCTAGTGTAGCCTAGTCCATCACTAAGGATGCAGGTAGTATTTAAAAATTAAGCCTGAATTACGCGATATAGTACCTCAAGATCTAGAGTACCTGTTGAAGCCTTACGAAGCCTAGACCGAACCCCAAGGCATAGGAGAACTGCAACTTAAGTAGCCTAGGTCAGTAAAATTACTAAAAACCTCATGTAACCTACAGCATCTAAGCAGCGGTTCTTAACCTTTTTATTACCATGCCCCCTCTAAGAGTTGGTCCTTCCCTCCAAGGCCCCCTTGCAGCAGTGAGTAAAATTCCCTCCCAGGTTTAAAGGAAAATAAAAAAAAAGGAGAGGTGTTTTTATTCTAAAACTGTTGTAAAACTTACGCATCCTATCACTGCAGTACGCTAATCTGCTTGTATTTTATCATTGAATTTACCATGTATAATGCCAAGAAAAATTGCCTGAACTATGTCTTGGAAAAGAATCACACTTACCAATTTCTGGATCATGAAGTTGTGGAAAAGCCGAAGTAGAATGTTAGGTTTTTGCTCTTAGGTCTAGGCCGTTTTCGATTTCACGTGTATGTGTAATCCCGTACGTTCTTCTGATCCGAAATTTCAGTACTCTTCTCTCGATTCCTGGTCTGTTTCTAAATTAATTATCAAGGCAAGGTTACAAAAGCTCGTTTTGGTAACCGAACAAGTCGAATGAAAACGATAACACGCCGCCACATGCAATTACCCCACCACCTCCAACACCCAAGCGAAGCCCCGCGCCGAGAGCACGTGACCCTTCTCAACCGTCACCTTCTACGGTTACCGAACCACTAGCTAGATTCAAGATTTAAATCCACTTTCAGAATTATCTGATAATTATCTTAGTGTCAATATTTTATATTTAATTTGAAAACAGTTACATTCAATAAGCCAATAGTCCAAAATGAAGTTCTTATAATTTATCATAATATATATGATATACCGTTACTATAGTTGACGAAACCATTCACCTAAGTGTTAGCCATGTCTGTTCATGTTTGGCTGGAGAAAGCGGGGTGCAAGTGGCCATGTTTGAATGAAAAAATGCCGGATGAATTTCTCTCCTGTACGATATAGTGATCGGTAAACTAAACAAAGACTTTTGTTTTGGTAAATAGTGTTAATTACAGAACTAAAAAAAAAAAAAAAAACTTATATCAGTGGTAAACGTGATGATCCAGGTGATAATGGGTTTGAAAGTAAATTTAGCTTTAGACCAACTCATCAGTAATTAGGTCCTTTAGTGAGAAGCAGTTAACAATACTTATACGTTCGAGGATAAATTAAACTTATATATAACTGCCAGTGAATTTTCTTACATCAAGTAATTTTTTACGCGTACTTCTTGTTTTATATACATTATCCAGTACAGGGTGTGACTCTGTAGTGGTACACAAGATGTAAGAAGATAATATTGTGAGTTACGC
>JANJGK010000013.1:4513716-4538716 GCA_039081455.1 Macrobrachium rosenbergii
TGTGTGTGTGGGTGTGTATGTATTGCGGTTACGACATGGGCAAAATTGTGGTGAATAACCACTCACTGAATAGGACACACTGAGATGATGAATAGTTTGGTTTTGTATTATTTACACGAAGGAAAATATTTTTGTCTCTCGTAATTTCATGAAATAATTCCTATGATACAACAATAGCAGATTCTGCATGCGTTGCCTTCGCCCCTTTTGCAATAGGAAGGAAGCCATGAATATATTTTTTTAATAATACTTTACAACAACCATCATCTAAATTACAAAAGTGACTGGAATACACCGGCTACGTACCTTTTATTGCTGGATATAATTCTTTTTTTTAAATATAGTTTTGCAATAAAAGGACATCTTTCTTTTTTGTCTGTTTTTTCCAATGGGAAGCGACAATTACGAGATGCAAAACTAAGACGAGAGCGATAATACAGTACAAATAATGAACATAACTTAGTAACTAAGGCTTCCATTTGAACTACAAGACAAAAACTGGCTGTCTGCAAAGGATTAGATTTTTCTTGTCTCTTTGATGCTCTGCCGCCATTGTCTCGTTAACAAAGTCATCCCCTTTTTCCCCCTTCTTCTTTCAAGGATTTTATGTTCTATGATCTCTCGCGATACGAACTGTTTTCCTTTCACCGAGAAACCAGGTTATTCTGCTCAGATGGCCGGAAACTTGGCGACAGAAAGCCTCAGACTTTGCTCTTAGGATCCTTTGATGCTGTGAGAGAAACGGATTCTGCCCGCTTTTTAAAACACGAAAATCTCGCAGTACTAAGTCAAGGGTGATAGTTTTCATGCTGCTGGAGCTTTCAGAAAGTAACTGCTAGTTTTCTTGTCTCGTCACTTCAGTGCTTTAGAATGGTATTGAAAGATATGCAAACACACAGGCAGTAAAGGCACTCTAATGTGGGTCGTGTATCTTTACTATAGGAAATGTTCAGTCATCCTCTGATGTATGTAATCTGTCAGAAGAACTTCCCTTTAAAACAACAACTAACCACCGTCGTGGCAAAGACAGGACAGCCCATATACCATTAAATTTACCCTTAGATTTGTAAGATAGAAGTAAGTATAGAATTAGATAATCGTAAGTTTAAATAACATATCTTTGACAGTAGACTCGACTCATATCTAACATTTTAACGGTACCTAAAAATTTACTTAATTACTTTTGACACATAAGTTTTATTCGGATAAGAGTTCATGTTTGTTTTGTATGAAACTGTTTTATCTTAATCTGACGCAAAGGATGAATGTTTAAAGAGATCAAATATTCCGGAAATACGCGGTTTTATTGAAAAATGCTGATTTCAGTTAAAAATGCAATTTTACATTATCCTGTTTATGAAACCTTCTTTTCATTATTTTTTTTAAATCGTATTTGAAAACATTTTTGAAAAAATTTAACTTCCTCTCTCTCTCACGCGCACACGCGCACACACACACACAAGCAGACAAGATTTTGAAAACTATTGTTACACATTAATAAAAAAAAATATCTAAATGTATATTAACAAGGTTATATGCATAGTTTGTGAATGTTTCTTGATCTGGAAATATCTCTATTCACGTAACAGCAACCTTAATGCGTAAAATAAACAGTAAATTATATTACCTTTATAGCATAAATCATGCTATTATATGAATTAAAAATTAGAGCTACAAATAAACAATTTTGCCACAAAAGACTTCAAAGAATTAGAAGAGTTGCGTAACAAATCTATTCCAGTTCTGTTTCAGTAAAAGTACCCCGAGCTTTGCACCAACAAAAAGACTCCATGAATAAATAATGAGCCTCTGAAATTTACTCTTTTGTGGAGAAGAATAGATTACACATATTTATGCCACTACGCCCTGCATTCTTTATATTTCTTAATAGCATTTTTTTTAGAAATTCCTTATTTAGTTCGTAATTGGCAAGATAGTATATACCAAACATATCAAATATTGATGATTAAAAAGCCATAATAATATAATTGATAAATTGTATATTTTAAGACATAAAAATATACAAGAAATGGGATAAAAACGAGGGAGCTTTCGACCGTTTGCGCAACGGTCCTCTTCAGCCAAGAGTTGGCTGAAGAGGACCGTTGCGCAAACGGTCGAAAGCTCCCTCGTTTTTATCCCATTTCTTGTATATTTTTATGTCTTAAAATATACAATTTATCAATTATATTATTGTGGCTTTTTAATCATCATTTTCGATCACAATATAGTGATGCTCCACAGTATATCAAATATTTTAGAATTATCACAGCAGCTAACACGCACACACACACACACACATTTTCTATCTATCTATCTTTATATATATATATATATATATATATATATATATATATATATATATATATATATATATATATATATATATATATATATATATATAAGATAGATAGATAGAAAACACATTTTCTTTCTCTCTATCTTTATATATATATATCTATATATATATATATATATATATATATATATATATATATATATATATATATATATATAAAGACAGATAGATAGAAAATGTGTGTGTGCGTGTTAGCTGCTGTGATAATTCTAAAATATTTGATATGTTTGGTATATACTATTTTGCCACATACGAACTAAATAAGAAATATGAAGGTATAAAAAAAAGCACGTGCGAATTGGTGGCATATATATATATATATATATATATATATATATATATATATATATATATATATATATATATATGCCACCAATTCGCACGTGCTTTTTATACCTTCAAATGTTGGGTTAGAAGTACCCCTTAAAATCAAATTCATTTTACTTTACCCTCAAAAAGAAATTATATATGATAAGAGCCAATGTACCACGGTCAGAATTCGAACCTTTTCATTTAGGTTTGATGCAGAGGTGACAGGGACTTATCCACTTAGCTATCAAGACAGGTGCAAGTTGACTGTATCTCTGCCGTGTATATTCCCGGCGAATCTGGGCTCCCTACCCTTCTGCCCCATTGAAATGTTGGTTCATGAGTAACATAGTCTTTTGGTTCTCAGCATGCCTTTTTTCAGATACCTTATTTCCTGTTTTACACTTGTAGTGACTTAACCTCTGGGTAACCTCCACTGTAATGGTCAGCAAAGTAACAAAATTTATTTTAGAAAAGATCCTAGAAACGATCTTAATGGGATGGGACTCAGATGTATAAAATACACACACACACACTTATATATATATATATATATATATATATATATATATATATATATATATATATATATATATATATATATATATATATATATATATCATGATTTCGTGTAAAGTAAAAGAAACCAGGTACTGTATATTCTTTTAGTTTTTTTCCATAAATGACATGTACAGTAAAATGAATATTCTTTTCGAATAATAATGCGTGACATCTATAACTGCAACTTTACATGATTATTGAATTGTTCATTTCCTACGGCAGGGATACAGCCGGTATAACTGTTTACTAATACTGCTTGCATCAAATTGCCAATAAAAGGTTACAATGCGTTCAATTCTGAATATAAAAATATCAGCATAGGATGCAAAATGTAACCACAAAATCACGGTACGCCAAACTGCTGACAATAAGTAGCTATAATTTCCCAGAACAATGAAATTTTACTATTATTCATATCATATCGTTTTCAGATGTGGCATGTAACTACATCTATAAATAATATGTAAGAAATCATTCATGAGAATGGAGGGTAAGTAAATTGATGAAGTTCTCTTAAGACTTTTCAACCAAGCACCAGAAACAAAGAAGGAAAGTTCCAGGTTTCATTCGATAGAAGCGAAATAATTACCGGATTTGTTTTACTACCTTCAGAAAATATGCGATTCTGCAATTAATTTCCAGTTTAGCTTTTGTCAGCAACCACCTCTGAAACCAGTTTATTATGCATTCCGGATGATACTTCGATTTTGGAAATTTAAGCTTCAATGATTTTAGATGTTTGAGACATACCGATATATATTCGAGTTTCCTTAAATCCAGTGTTTCCTACCATGAATGATCATTTTGATAAAAAACATTGATAACTGCATTTTTGACAAAAATCGTGTCAGCATAGATGAAATACAGAAAAGAGAGGTAATAGAAGCTTAAAAAGAATAAAATTTCCTGTGGAGAGGAAATTCTTTTTCCGTCCACTTTGCTTGATCTAAATTAAGTGCCAGTCCTGGATATGAAAATGGTGCTGAAACTATTTTCGCAAAGGGCATGAAACCCTTTATAGAGAAGCTGAAAAAATATTTAAAAGGATTGCTGAAAGAGTGTGTGTTAGGAACTGAAAGACTAAGGAGATTACCTGGAAATGGTGAGATGAAAAATAATGTTTTCCCTGGTCGATGTAACAAAATGTTTTAACTATAGAATAGGAGTATTGTTTTTAGGCAAATTTTTGGCCGTTAATTCACTTGTTTCTTTTTCAATTATGTAAAAACGCCGCTGAAAAAAAAATGTAATATAATAAAGATCACACGTATCTCGCAGCGGGAGTACAAGGGGTGCAAATACAGAAGATGAAACGCGTGCAAAGGAAAACAAACTAATTTGAGCGTTATGACGTTCTAGTGGCTTCCTGAGGAACCTAATAGTCAGCGTCACTGGAGGTTCTTACTACTCAGTCTTAAACTAACTGATATCAGGTAGGTCTTCTGTTTATTCAAATTCTTAGTGGGATTTCTGAGTCTGTTTTTAGAAGTGTTCGAGAATCAAATCGTCAGAGGCACTCAAGGATCTTGTTCATTCCTTCTTAAACCAAATGATCCAGAATTATGATATTGGTTATGCTGACTATATATTTTTTTTCGAATTCTTGTGGTTACAGTCTCTTTTGGTGCTTGATAACCTGAGATCAGATTTGTCTAATTTCACGGTTTGTAAATATTCATACACGCAATAATATTTTAATGATATTTCTCATACGCACACAAATACACACACACACACACACACATAGAGGCAGTGAAAGAAGATTGGGGTAAATTAGGATAATGTATTTTCCAGCTAATAATAGAATATCATAATCATAATCGAATAAAGGTTATGTTACTGTGCTTGGCATTTAATTGTTTCTGTTTGTCGTCTTCAAATTCTGTTGCCATTTTCTGTCTAATCATCTGAGTCCCTACGCTTTGGATTGCAAAACTTACAAGTGTGAAATGTTGAGACAATATTGTCCATAAAATGTTGACAGAATTATTCTTGCCATTCAAAGTATATCTTAAAGCCAGAATAAGAAGTTAAATTAGATACGGCATCTCCTTCAAAACAATACCAGCAATCCAAAGAAGGAAACACCATTTCTTGGAAATAGATCAAAAGAAAAAAATGAGAGCGTTCTTTACATTTTCCATCTAAATAGTATTTGTTAGGGAGGGACTGCACTGTTCATTATATTTTAAATACCATTGCATCAGCTACTGTATGAAAGATATTAAATATGAAATCCCCGAAAGGATTAATAAAAAGTTATTACCTCTGGTAACAGAAACAACAACGATTTCGGTAACGTCACGTTTAAATGGAGGGCTTATTCCCCGCAAACTTTTCATCCTCGAGAACTTCTAAAATCCTGCATATACAGTATTGGGAAAATAGGAGTAATTTAGTGTTTAAAATGCATTATTTGCAAGTAGTAGTAGTAAATCGCGTTTCCTTATATAACTCATTAACTAGTAATCTTCTAATATCCGTGATATAGACGCCCTAAAAACCCTGAAGTTTCCGTTAACTTGGCTATAATTCGCGGAGTCGCGGACACGACTTGTATGCGAGTTCTCAGAGAGACGAGTGGCCGACGGGTGACTTGAGCGTCCTGTTTCTTGACTGGTAACATTTTCAAATTTCAACCAATAACTGTCGATGGAAACATACTTGTCGGGTCAGTAGACTCAGTACAACATTAGTCGCGTGGTTGGCAGGTTAGCTGAAACGGTTGTACGTTCCAATCTGTCGTAAGAGTACTGAATAAATTTCTACGCCTGAGTTACTTGTTAGCTTTTGAATTTTTCTTTATTTGGTTTTGTAACGGTAATTTTTTTTATGGGGACAATTTTCTGTATTTTTCAAACTACAGGAGCAGGACTGTTGTGAATGTTCTTTGAATTACACTTCCTCGCCAAAGAACGGCTAATGTGAAGTATTGACCCTAAAAGTTTTAAGTGAATTGTTTTTTGTATTTCAGGAACGCAAGAAAACCAAATAGTTCTGTGATCTTGAGTCTTCGGTGAATGGCGCTGTATAGCTGGATCTCAACTAGTTGAATTTTGTCATCTGATGAGGGGAGGAGGATGAGCTATTCCACCAATTTCCAACACGTACACTCGGGTAATATGAAGATAGAAGCGAACGGTAGGTTTCCAGTTTTACTGTTCCAACTCCATTCTATCCTTTTATTATACCCCCACCCTTTTAGGGGCGGTGCCCCTAAAGGGGTGGGGGTTTCCTCTCTTAACTGATTATGGTTGGTCGGAAGACCTTCTATAATAAGTTATGGGAGTTTTCTAAACTCTAACTTCATTCTGTAATCACTTGTTTACTTTATAGTAAAAATATTTGACTGCACTTTATTCTTTTCAATTTAATTACCATTCTTCATTGCTAAATAATTTAATGAAGTCTTTGAATTCAATTTAGTCTAGAAAACCTTCATTTTCGTCAGTTCTTCCCCTGAATAATTAAAGATATATGCGTTTAAATTGAGTAAAAGTAAGGCTACACATTTGAAGAATTGTTGTATTTAATCTTCAATAAGTCATGAAACCGCGCACAATCTGCTAGGACAAATTTCTATCGCGTTCATTTTCATTGTCGGTAAAACCCTTGGCGTAAGAGGAGGTAAGGAAATTTTGGTGCGCCAGAGGTTCGCAGGCAGGACGAGGTGAGAAACCAAAATCAACCATATGTTCTGTGGCATAACGGCGTTGGTTTCACAGAGGCAAGCATCGAAACTACTTCATTGGTGTTTGGTGAAGGAACTGTTATGAATATTAATGAGGTTTTGATTAAATTTTGAACCATTTTATTTAAATGAAACTTACTAGACTTTAAAGATTCATGATCCTAGCTCGTAAATTTTCTGGGTATTGGCTTCCAAGTCTTAAGTGACCTGACATCCCTTGAATGTCATAATGAGGTCTTGAGAGTTTTGTTTCCACAGGAGATCTTTTCCATACCTCCATTCAAAAGTTTCCTATCTGGCTTGGCTTTAATTTCGTCAGGAGTAATTCTTTATTCTTGCAAATTGTATTATGACAAAGATTTTTGCTAGATATTCAAGTAAACAAAACTCTTATTTGAACAAGAACATAGCTGTATTTTCTAACTTGTGTGAATAAGAACATACCATATCTGACCATTAGTGCAGCTGATGACTTGTATGGGAAAGCATTATATTTGTGTAAAGCTAATGATAAATCATAAAGGCTATGATTTTTTACCTAGTATGAAGATTAAATGTATGGAGGTGTAATGAAAATGAAGTGAACTGTCTCGGGGTTTTGAACTTGAGAAATCAAATCAGAATATGCTTGCTTTCTAAAGCTGAGAGTAATTTGGTAAAGTTTAGTTAATCTGAAGATGAAAGTGGTTACGAAATTTTAAACTGCTACTGACATTTTAGTGAAATGAATATTAATCATACGAGATTATAAGTTTAAAAGAAATCCCCAAATCGGGTAAAGTGCTGATAAAAAGTTTCAAGTACTGTACGGTGGTTAACCAGGTATGTTAACAACAAACTGGCTCGTGTCAGCCAGTGTGGATGTCTGGTGTTTTTGTGACATACGTTGTAAAAACTGAGTACCTTAATTCATGCCACTTGAAATAATGTTTGAATTTGAGAATGAGTGCTGAGATTTAACAAGCAACTATGATTGAAAGCTTTTCAGATAAGTCGCGTACTGAACTAAATTATGAGTTTGTTTAAAAGATGGCAATTTTTTTTTTTTTTTTTTTTTGCTTTTAGCGTAAGCTCTCTAAATTAAATTTGCTAATAAAACTTCAATAAATTCAAAACTTCAATAAATTCTGAGTTTTGACGGTAAGTCTAGACGTGCTGCAAGAACCCCACATGAAACTGAAAATGCGCTTGCCAACCAAACAACCGCTACAGTTCTCTGAGTCGATAAATAACTAAACATCCCCTTGGTAACTATGGCTTAGGTTACGTTTTACTGCAGTGTTAGTGTAAGGAACTGACAGGGTTAATAAATAGGGCAAATTTATACTGATTAACGGGGGTTGGAACGAATGTTACTGTGGAATTTCATACTTTTAAAAGCAGGAGCAAACTAAATTCGACATTTTTGGAATTTTTGTAGCAAGGTCCCATGGTGTAATGGAGACTGGTTAATGTCGACGTTTTGTATACTGAAAGAACCTTCACGCAGCAGGAGTAGAAGGTGCGAAGTTGGTCTGTGCGGCTATATCGTTTACGGGGCAGGTGGTGTCATAAGGCGGTTATTTTTGTCATAAGCTCTTGAATATCCTGGTTCTCTCTGAGGTAATCTACCAAACGTAAAATCGTAATTTCCCCCTAGTCAAATAAATTACGGCTTTCAACTTAAAGCATAAGAAGATTTTTGACATGTTAATAATAATGTACATGATGGATTAAAAGCTAAAATTAAAACCCTGAAAGATTGTTTACTAGATTTTGGAATATTCTTGGATTCTGATAATTAAATTGTTAGTAATTTAAATATTAAAGACATCCAACACCCGTTAATATTAAAATTTAGATTAAGTATCAAATATGTAAAGATAATCTTAGTTTTATTCTTAGCTTCCATAATATAAACATTCCTTGACGGGGCTTGATTTTCGATCGGCGCTGTGTAAATAGTGGATCGGTTATAAACTTCGATAATTTTTTGATAGATGATATTGAGCGTCACTTAATAGCTTATCAAGCGCAGGTATGACTGACCCTAACGTAGACTGTCACTGTTGTCCATGTTACGTTAGTAGAAAATTAACAACTGATCAAAGAAATGGCTGTACATTCGAAGAATATAACGTAAAAGTAACGTAAAATGGGTTACCCTGTGAAAATTAGTTTCTTTGCATTTGTATTTATTTGACCACACGGCAACAAAAATTAAGTATTAAACGTTTCAGACGCAAACTAAAAATATTCTATGTGGAATCAATGATAAAAGTGAAACAATGTTCAAAGCTGAGCTGTTGGAAACTATTCTCGTGGCCATAGATCCGTTACCTGAAAAGGATTAAGATAAACGAATCATCCAGTTCGATAATAGCTACTAGCAAAGCTTGAATTGCATCCGATCAGGCGAGAATGTTTCCCCGAAGAGGAACTGAAAAATTGTATGGTAGTTCCTGTTAAAAGATCGGTTATTAATCAAGGAGTTGGACACGTCTATTCAGACAAAGGGGTATTTTCTATCGGGTTAGTCAGTCGGACGAGCAGTAAAAGTGTAATTCTAACCGGATAAAAGTTGTTACTTTCCAGCAATTCAATCGTGCCAACAAGACTGAGTTTGACGTCCCTTCCCCCTCCCACCTCCCCAAGAAAAAACATAAGCTGGAATTTGACATGCTTTATTTTTGCTACGATCAGACAGAACCTGCAATTTTGGCTTACGGACTAGTTTATTTTTTATTTATTTATTTATTTATTTATTTTTTTAACAAGCAGAACACCTTAATGGATGCTTGTCTAATGTCGATCGAGTCAACTTACTGTATTAAGAAGTTATGCCGAACAGCCAAGTTGATCCTAGTTATGACAACCACGTTATCAAAACCGGTCTTTAAGCGTTCACCGGGCAAAATGTTTACGTTAGGCGATTCCCGAGAAACGTTCCGCCTTTTAATTTTAATAATATAATAGCTACCTGGCCGGATACCTGTTCCTTCATACAAACTCTACTCCTTGCTATTCTAACCACTTTACTATCCTGCCATCTTTCAGCGAACACTTTCGGTAACTTTTTCATTTGTATTATATTACACAATAATTGTTTTTCACCAATACTTGCTCTTCCAGTCAGCTCTTATGCCATATCTTTCTTGTGTCACCGCTCAGTGATTAATGAATTAGCAACCTGAACATCCTAGTAATTTGTTTCCGCTCTAGTACTTTAAAGATCTCGCTGTGGCATTAAATAACCTTTTCTTTTGAATTTCATAGGAAGTGACTATATGGTTTCGTTGAAAGTTTAACGTTCTCTTATCTTCATATGCACTTAGCTTAGATTATCAACAGTAATTACGGTCAGATATAAAATTTATAAAATATATTACACAGATGCTCCTTGGTAGCTAATGACAAGAGACGACCATAACGACCTTGAAAACCACTTTAATTTATTGTTAAGTATAAGAGACACCTGATTTCTGTTTCATTACTTTCAGGTGGTTTGTGGCAATCCTTCGCAATCACTCACCGGCTTTGTCTTACTACGGAACGGGATCTTCAACGGAAAACAAAATGAGCAACAGACAAGATACAGGGGGATTGGCCATTGTAACAGGTAAGCGGGAAAATGAAGGATGAGTGGTGAAAAGGAAGGAAATGGATAGGAATGTTTAATGTACTGAAGAAAGGGTCCAAAGGAGGTTTGGGAGAACGAAACAGAAAAATATGGTTTTAAAGGCAACGGATGATGGTCTTGGGAAACGATATTCGTGGTATTCTTATTCATTTATTTATATAACAGTGTGCAACATTATTTCGTCAAGAGTGAATGATTTTGACGAAAAATAGGTTAAAGTGAGATTTATTGTACATGGAGTTTCATAAGCTAAGTTACAACAGTTAACAACGTATGATTATAATTGGTGAAAGTGCACAGTAGTATACCCTATATCATGAAAGAAGGTTTTCTAATTTATCAGTTTTTGAATGGTTCCGAAGTATCAAGCCGTAGATATTACCATGGTCGTATCTACGTTAATAAATAACAGATCAACTGACGGAAATATTTCAGGACCCTGTGCTCAAACATTTAGTCCACTTTTTCCCTACCTGGAACCACCAGCTTCGATAGGCAATGTGAAGAGAGAGAGGAACTTCTCATTTAATTTATGCTTTTTTGTATGTCTGTTTCTTGACTGTTGAGGTTAGCTATTTTTGGATAAGCTAACCTCCATTCCAATTTCTTTCTGCAGTATGATAATGATGTTTGGTTTCAAATACAGATATGACTGAATCACTTCTTCAACATATTTAATAGAGAGAGAAACAGACAAACTTCTATAAAAGTACAGAGAGAGAGAGAGAGAGAGAGAGAGAGAGAGAGAGAGAGAGAGAGAGAGAGAGAGAGAGAGAGATTAGACCTGGATTCGACATCACCTTAAATCAGTATCATCTACTGAGACATGGGGTCATTGATCTACCTTGCCTAATTTGTCCAATGCTTCTTCCTCCTTATCTTTTCATTCTGCTGAAATATTATGATCTTTGTTATCCGAGCTTTAAGTTACTAGAATATACATTAATACTAGAATATACATACGTTAATGACTGACATTTTGTAATTCTTTGCCTGAAAAGCTTGGCAGTCAACGATATTTCCATCTCAGAGCAAACAATATCATAAAATAAATTGATTTAAACTTTGCTTGTCACCAAAAGAAGGTAGTGGGCAGAATGAAGGTGGATTGCCCTGGTAAATTACGAAACTTTGGAAATTATGGATAGTGCAAGAGTTGAGGCTTAAAGGTCGTCTAGACTCATTGATTGCTCTTCCCAGATGAAGAAAACAGTTTTAAAGCAGCGAGACTCAAAATATCTAGGGTTGAAGGAGAGAAGCTTATAGAATTTATTCACATTGTTTTAGTGTATTTGACCGGGCTGTAAATAGTAATTAATATATATAGAAGCAACTTATTTGTTGCATAGGGGATATTTCATCACTGGATACGATACAATTTTAGAGAGAGAGAGAGAGGACGCCGGTGTGGCGGGGTTGTGTGGGATGGGGTGAGGGGTAAGTTTGTTTGGAGAGGTTGGCGCAGGGTTTATTTGGTTTGGTTAACTGAAGTTTGATTTCCGTTAATATTCATTCTCTTTTTAGACTAGCAAACAAAGCCAAAATAAAAATCTGTCTCTTCTGTTCCAAAATGAAAGAGACAGTTTTTATCGGTGAATGTAACATTTTATATTTCTCGATGGGAACTTGATACTGTACGTTTAATAACTATTATTACTGGTTTCAAATTTTGTGAAAACAAGTTTATAATAACTGTATGTATACTCCTTTAGGCAAATTCATGATGATGATGAAATGAGCATTCTACCTCCAACATTTATGCTCAAGAACAGGGCTTAAGGGATCATTTTGAAAAGGCAAACCTATGTCATGTCACGTATTCCTTCTCATGGGGCGCGTAAATCTTTTTGTATGATAAGAAATATAAGTAAAATGAACCTAGAATGGCCTGTTCTGGAAGGGACTGCATCTCGGAATACACACGTCACTCTTGTTACCGTGGTGATGAGGCTTCCGGCCAATTTCCAGGGATTGTGGGGTCGGCTGAGGGCGTTTGACCTTATGAATAGCAAATTGCTTCTTTGATGAAGCACCTCATTTAAACTTCATCGGAAATGTAAAGTTAGTTTTTTTTGCTTTAGCGGGTAAATTGCACTGCCAGCACAATCATTTCTGCAGTCGTAACATAGTTGCACTTTACTTATTAGCAGCAACACGCCATAAAGGGCCTCTTTAGTAAGAAATAAAATGGCACAAGGATTAACTGACTGATTTATTTTCAATGATCTGGTGGAAAAATTCTAGGTAATCGACGCCGTATTGTTAGGAGAACGGTAATTCATATGAAACTAGACCTTTGCATCAATAGTGACTGGATAGGAAGTATTTTATATCTTCTTTGCAAATTTTTCCTTTCATAGCTGCAAATCTTGTCACATCTTCCAATATATCAGTTATATACATAGAAAGGTCTTTCGAGTGTTTTTTTATCAAAAGAACAAAAGCCTGGATTTGCAATGAGGCTGCGCTGTAAAAATATTTCTCTTTGATGGCTAGATTGTATTCATTACATTTTCATTTGTTATCTCCAAAAGAAAAACCGGACCTATCATTATGGAAAGGACAGGAAATATTAGGTGAATGAAAATCTTTACAATGTGACAACAAGGGATCCAGGGAAAACTAGTCAATAAATAAAAGAAATATCGCTAAAAGAATATTGAAACTTCAATATAGTCCAGCTAGTGATAAAAAGACCAAAGCTGAATAAGCAGAGTTCGAAGTGAATGAGGCTGCGGTTTGTTTCTGTTTCTTTTCTCACCAGCGTATGAAAGATTCTGTTGATTGGGGAAGAAGAAGTTTTCTGTCAAATATGTGTTCCTCTATATGAATTACTTTCTTATAAAGGTTTCTTTAATCAGCTAGAAAATTTGTATGCCTACAACAATAGAATGAGGCATACCTGGAAAGCACTATCTCTCTCTCTCTCTCTCTCTCTCTCTCTCTCTCTCTCTCTCTCTCTCTCTCTCTCTCTCTCACTGAAACTACTTGAGTTTCAGTTATTTCCAAATGGAAAACCATTGGAGGTAATTATAAAGACCTCTTTAAAAGAATTCTCACTCATCGTTTCTTAGTGAATTTTTATTTAGACATAAAATGCCTCGGAAATTATCAACTAGAAGAAAGTTACCCGGAATTTTGCGATAAAAATTTACTGACGTTATGCTACTCAGTGAACCAGTCTATAACTATATCCGCTATATACATACGCAATTTCGTTTCACACACACGCGCGCGCGCGCACACACACATATATATGTAAATATATATATGTGTGTATATATATATATATATATATATATATATATATATATATATATATATATATATATATATATATATATATATATATATATATATATATATATACTGCATGTATGTATGTATGTATATGTATGTGTGTGCGTGTGTGTGGTTTGTATGTGTGTGTGTATACTATGCTTATATCTGCGTGCAGTCATTTGTATATCTGTGAATGCATTTCCATGTTTTCTCGTAGGGCCGCGGTTATGAATGTGTAACATAAATATACAAAAATGCAGTTTAGTTAAAGTTACAAGTTACTGCAAGTCGATCTGTATTCAGAAGAGTTTAGTGACACTTTCATTCGAGATACTGCAATTTCAAAACTTCTGGTGGAGGATCAAGTACTTATCCTTCCACCAGAAGAGGCGAGGCAAGGATTTTCTTATCCGAGATCCCTGAAGGGCGAACCCTGAAAGAACAGTGCGGAATGAAGATGGCAGAGTGATGCCCCTGATCACATGCCACTCCTGCTCGGGACAGACTCAGAGCAAAAAGTCTCCTCGATTTTCTTCGCCAATCAGCTAAAAGAGAGGTCATTGTACCTCCGAAAGTTCTCGCTGGAGGATGAATGGACTCTGATCTTTAATGCTACGGTTTTTCGTATTTTAAGGGACATTTTATCATGGCGTTATTAACATCTGGTATTTTAGCGCAATATGTATGGACTGAAGATGACATAAGATTATGACTATTGTGCATGAGTGACATTCCCAATAATCATCAAAATAAGGAGCTGTAATATTTATTTTCATTACCATGTATACATATGTATGCATATTTATATACACACACACGCACACACACACACGCATATATATATATATATATATATATATATATATATATATATATATATATATATATATATATATATATGTGTGTGTGTGTGTGTGTGTGTGTGTGTGTGTGTGTCTTTGTGTGTGTGCTTGTGTATCAAGAGGGCATCCAATTATGATTAAATTTGAGATGTCAACATGTGAATCAGTAAAGCAAGAAATTATATTTTTCGCTAACTCTCGTCATATTTATTAACGTTCTAAAAACATAATTCTGAATCATAAAGATATGTGATCTCAGTAATTAGTCTTTGCTTTGGATTAACGTGAACATATTTTTATCTAATAGTTTTTAACATCTAAATGTTATGTAAGTACTATTTTTTACATGATATTCTATCAGCTGCAGAATTTTAGAGAAAAGTTCCCTTAGTTTTTATTTTAATGTGGTGAAAATATCATTGTACTTCCATCTGTGAATTCCTAAATATCCGTATGGCGGTCTGGTTTATAATATCTTTCTTCCACGTTTGGCCAACTGTTTATGTTTTTGCCAAGTAACCAATTCCATTTTCAAAATGCAATATCTGATTTTAAATTTCCATGCCCATGTTACGAAAACGGGAAACAAGTCATTAACGGTATTTTTATTCATAAGAGTATTTTTGTTCATAACTCTCAGAGTTCTTTCAAGTTAAAAGGGAAACCACGACAAAGACACCAATAAAAGATATTTGCTCTAGATTGTTGAAAGTGCCTCGTTTTATCAGATTGCCTGATTATTGGATTTTAAAAGTCCTCGTTTCATTGATCGGCGATATCTTGTATGAGCAACTATGGCGAAAATTTAAATTACCTTTTGCAAATCTATCTACGAACGCCAATTCATCAAAGGATCGTAGGTTCCAGCGAATGATTAAATGGCCTGCAGACATTCGTTAAAAATTCTAATATTCAGCGAGGCGTCAGGCACTTGTTTACATATATGTGGACTTGATTATGTTACGTGGACATGCCGTTATTGTTTTTCGGAAATATACTTCTACACTTACAAAATCGCTTTCTTACTAAATTTCTAAATTCTAATTAAGAAACGTGGAGGTAAAACCTCGTCGGGGAATCACTATAAATGTAAGCTGGAAACGATAAAATTTACTAGCTACTAAACATAATGTTATTTAGCTTTGAATGGAGTTGGTCTCATAACTGGAGATAAACACACGCATGGGATGTGTCGTTACATTTGCTGGCTAGTACGGACAGAGCACTCCCATGATAGATATCAAATGAAACCGGGGACATACATAACAGAGCAAATTGTATTAAGCGTGTATTACCTAATTTGCATAAAGTACCGTTACATACTAATTAAATGAAGAGATAAAAGCTCTACAAAATTATTAAACAAAAGATAAAGGAGATTAAACGCCCTGGCTTCGCGGTGGAATTGTTTGCACTGGGACGTTCCCCCCATATTTCCTATCAGGTCAAAGCACCTCCAAATTAATGTGGCTTCCGAAACTAAGTCCCCGTAGAGGGGTAGCGCCGGCATTACTAAAGGTTCTTTGCAGCGTGCCTTCGGCCAACTAGCTGCAACCCCTTTCGTTCCTCCTACTATACCTCCTTTCATATTCTCTTTCTTCCATCTTACTTTCCGCCTTCTCCTAATTACTGATTCATAGTGGAACTGCGAGGTTTTCCTCCTGCTACACTTTTCAAACCTCATAATGTCAATTTCCGTTTCAACGCCGAATGACCTCATAGGTCCCAGTGCTTGGCCTTCGGCCTAAATTCTATATTCAATTCAATCAATTCTGAAACTAATTACTAAACTACTACCATCATCATAAATCTTTTACACGGTAAACGAACGCATAGAGTATTGGATAAACTAGTTATCATTTATAATATTACACTTGAAGACTATATTTATTATCTCCTTTGAAAACCAAAATGTTTCATTGCTTAGTTTAGAACTGAGATGCCATTTAAGTCAATGAATACAGAAAACGGATATTGCAGGAATGCGGATTTACACCTTTGGAATGTGTATTGTTGAAAATTATATAATAGCGGCTACACAGTGATACCAGTGAGAAAAAAAATATTGGTGCACAATCATTAATTTCCCGTCGTTCATTTCAGAGGCTCTCGGAACTCGCTGTGACCCACTACCGTTCGCAGACTTTTATTTTACGTATGTTCATCCAAACGTGTTGATATGAACTGTCCATGTTGTCTTTTGATAGTATCTAGGGTCTAACATGTTATCTACCTTTCTTCGCATCCTTGTTGCCAGATGTGGTACTCAAGTAAGTTACTTCACTCTCCGTTATTGTTTAATTATGGTTTAATTACTAAATCAGCCTTCGTTATTCACTGCTACTGTTATGCTGCCAGTTGATACAAAAAATGTTGTGGTAAACAATAAGGGAAAATAAGCCTTAATGATACAGTTGTAATAGGTGTCTGCATAATGTTTAGTTTCTGCCTAGAATAGAAGTAAATAGTTCCAGTTACATGGAACATCAAAGGTCAGACAGCAAAACATAATTATAATAGCTTTATATATCTGCGCACTTCCCAATGAACATGATATCATAGAAAATAATTTTGATCTGTAGAGAATTACAGAACGGAGATTGATGTGCGTCTCAAAAATATACCGCAAGAAGTTAAAATTCACTTCACATTCTTATTTAGTTTAATTTAGCTTTAGTTTTATAACTTCTAGTTTCTTTTTTGGTGTTTGCATTATGTTAGACTACTAAACGATGGAAAACTAGCTCGAAATTTGTCCAACAATTTTGGCGGTCTATCACAGCATGAACTAGATTTAACCGCATAGCTATAAACAAATATATTGCTGGGCCAGTCTCTCTCTCTCTCTCTCTCTCTCTCTCTCTCTCTCTCTCTCTCTCTCTCTCTCTCTCTATTACTTTTACCAGTCAACATTTTTAATACACATTTCATATAGTCGAACATTCTCCCTTTTAAGTTTGTCTTATGATCTTGTATGTTGATAAATAAATTGGACTTCTCAATTCTCGATTTACTCAAATATTTTCGATCGTTCGTCGCTCCAAGATTTGAGTCCAGGGAAGAAACGAAGGAAGAAGATCTTTCAGTGGTGAGATTCGAAGTGATTATCATTTTAAATACTTGTTCTTAATGCTTCTTAATCACTAGTGCAATATATTTCTTGAGGCAAGTGCTTGCGCGAGTCCTTAACCAAGTCTTATAAAAAGCAATGAAGTCATACCATAAAGAAAAGTTTTATTCATTTTACGTTTATATGCATATTTTCAGCACTCTTAGCTGGTGAGCTGTTGTTGGATCTTTAGCTTTAAAATCCATTGAATTAACTGAGCGCATTCCTGCCATGAAAACTAAGGTTTATTAGCTTTGTCAGTATCATAAGCGGGACACAGTACTTCATTGTATTATTATACTTATGAAAATTCTGCTCTAAATATTGAGTAGCATCTTGTTTCTTCTATTCTTGACTTAAGTGGAACATTTTATCACTTACGCTCTAATGATATGAATAATAACGTTGGGTATTTTCCATGGTCTATATATTTCTTGGAGAAACATTATTTTACCCAAAAATGTAAATATTTCAATTGGCATTTAGTTTACAATCCCTGAAAATCGAAATTTAAATCAGTCGATTTGCGATAAATTCGATTTTAATTTTATCATCAAGATTATATTGAATTCTATATCTATAACAGTATCTATAAGACCTCTTTACATTATCATATTCTATAATCCGAATGTTCTTAGAGAGCCAAGTTTCTTTAAATTTCCAAGCAAAAAAGGGTTAAATAACTGGTGTCTAAAAGCACCGATGAATATATTACAGAATGAATATATAAACAAAAATATTATACTTTTGTATATAAGATGATTTGATGTCAAATTTAGTTGCTTGAAATTGAGGAAGCAGCAGAATATGCAGAAAATAAGAACGATGAAAAACTTTCTGACCCGTTTCTTAAGAGTAACATTGTTTTGCAGTATGGAAAGCAAAAGAGCGCCGTGAAAAACCAACTTACTAGAAAGAGCTTCACTGTTTGTAGGAAAACAAAGCGCAGATGACAATACGCAATTCCAATCTGGGTCAGGGTTCCCATCTTATACTCTTCAATTTTGTTTCGATGCTGACAACTCGTGTGTGAGCTGGAATATATTATGGAGCTAGAAAACTCCACAATTTTTATTTGAGATTAAGTGAAACTGCATAACCTTCCTAGCAATTTTCAACCTTCAGAATACACACACACACACACACACACACACACACACACACATATATATATATATATATATATATATATATATATATATATATATATATATATATATATATATACATATATTTCTGAAGGTTCAAAGGCTAAGATCAACCTTAAATGAAGATTGTGGAGTTTTCTAACTCCGTAATATATTCCAGCTCACACGCCAGCTGTCAGCATCGAAATACACGCATACACTTATATATATATATATATATATATATATATATATATATATATATATATATATATATATATATATATATATATATATATATATATTTATATATATATATATATATATATATATATATATATATATATATATATATATATATTTATATAAATATATATATATATTTATATATATATATATATATATATATATATATATAAATATATATATATAAATATATATATATATATATATATATATATATATATATATATATATATATATATATATATATATATATTTAAGATGTGTGGGCTTGTCTCTCTCCTTCTCTGTGTTTGCGCGCGCGCGTGTGGGTAATACCTCAAGGAAGGATTAGAGTGACAGTGAAATTTACGACGTTCGGGCAGCTAATAATAGACCTGCTTAAAGAAAAGTGCGGTGAAAAATGATCTAATTCCGTGTGTTCTTTTTCACGATTTTATAATATATTTTATCTGGTGCGCCAGCCACATATAGAATTAATTCTCTAGCTAAAAAATAATTTTACCATGTGTTTGTATGTAGGGATTACTTATAATAATTATATTGGGTCTCTTACTCAAATAGTTTCTCACCTACCGACTTGAAAATTTTGTGGCCACTGAGAATTATATTCTTTTCCACGATCGTTTTTTCTTTTTTTATTTTGCCATCAGTGACCATTATTTTGTGTCTGTTCAACTATTGTTATTTAATAACACACTTTATAAGAATACAGTTATTCTGAAAATAACTACGTGATATAAAATGCATGTGGTGTATCTATAGCAGCATGAATGTATTTCGGGTTAATCTTCTAAAACATGGTGGTGTTGGATGCAGTTACATGGACGGGGAATGTCAATCCGGCTTACACGAGTTGTACCAAAATTTTATGCGGATTACAATACCTTCAGGTTTGTTTTTATTATAAATGCCAAATCATATCTTTTGCTGTGTTCCAAAATAATCATACATTTAGATTATGTATTATTTACATGTTAGCAGGCTTATAAACAATAAATACTTAGCTTTTACACGCACACATCATGTTACATATATGTGCCAAGGATTTTACATGTAAGCCAGAAGAACAAAAAGAGCAAAATCGCATAATTTTTCCCGTTCTATGCTTGTTTTGTGAGTTAAATAACGATAAAAAATTTTTGAGAGCAGAAATTTATTAATAAAGATTGAATGTGCAAAACACGATGAAAAAATCCGAAAAAAAAAATCGCGTTAAAGAATTTTTTAGCAAATTATTAGTGAGTTCGTGGAGGTCGATAAGTACAACAAAGGAGCGGAGTCTTAAGCAAGGTGATGAATTGGAAAGTAAACTGCTCTTTATTGCCAAGAGGAAAAGAATCATGTAAAATTTGCTCCGATATTTCTTTGGCGCAATCGAGTTTTCTGTGCAGCCACTACAGTGTATAATCAAGGCCACGGAAAATAGATCTATCTTTCGGTGGTTTCGGTATAATGCTGTATGAGCCGCGGCCCATGAAACTTTAACCACTGCCCGGTGGTGGCATATCCTATATCGTTGCCAGAAGCACGATCATGACTAATTTTAACCTTAAATAAAATACAAACTACTAAGGCTAGAGGGTTGGAATTTGGTACGTTTGCTGATTGTAGGGTGGATGGTCAACATACCAATTTGCAGCCCTCTAGCCTTAGAAGATATTAAGATCTGAGGGCGGACAGAAAAAGTGCGTACAGAAAAAAGTGCGGACAGAATAAAATGCGGACGGACAGACAAAGCCGGCACAGTAGTTTTCTTTTCTGAAAACTAAAAAGCTTCATATATCGTTCGTAAATTTCCAGAAACGGTAAGGGAAAGATCCTTCGCCTTTACTATAAAAACTGACTCGGAGATTTTGCGGGGTGTCAAATCGAACTCCCTTTAGGATGAGTGGAGCTTTTATGTTCATTGGATGTAGCCAGTAAATCATTCGACGGGAAAATTCCCTTTCCGTCCCCTTTTCTGCTGACACGGGAGGTCCTTAGACTCTGAAGGACTCCCAAAGGAGGGTGAAGTGGCGATGATTTTATCTGAGTTTTTTTCCACTAAACTAAGAACATCCATTTTTGGAGAAATTTCTTATACTTTATACATGTTTACCCTGCCAGTCTCATAGCAGAACTAAGTCGAGTATCTCTTAAAAAGCTGAGAACTAAAGGTTCAATATATATATATATATATATATATATATATATATATATATATATATATATATATATATATATATATATATATATATACATACCTCCGCACAGAAAAGCTTTAAAAATTGAAACTAGTCTTCAAGAACAAGTTCTACTAATCCAGTTTGCTTACATTAAAGGATCAATAAAAATATAAATTATATATATATATATATATATATATATATATATATATATAATTATATATATATATATATATATATATATATATATATATATATATATATGACTTATATTTTTATTGGTCCTTTAATATAAGCAAACTGGTTTAGTAGAACTTGTTCTTGATGACTAGTTTCAATTTTTTGTGTAGAGGTATGAACAGAAAAGCTATGGCATCGCGTAAATGAATTGTTTAATATAAGAAAAACATCAAATAGGGCTAGAAACTCGAATATTCGTGTTAAGTATTGATATGTTATAGGCTGATTCAATACTGCAAATGATTTCTTGAATAGGACCTGTGATTGCGAATAAACTCTTATTTATTAATGGTTATTCTATAAAGCTTATCATACAACTACCACTATAACCCTTATTTTCACAGACACAGAGATACAGTTGGCAAATTCCATTAAGGTTTGTGCGTTTATCTAATAGGTTTTATTTCTGTTACTTCAGTCTTTCAGTGTTTTGTTTAGCAATTCATTTGTAGAGGAATTAATGTTTTGATGTCGCGTTGCATTTTCGGAAGAGCAGCAGGATGACTAGGATTTGAAAGAGAGAGAGAGAGAGAGGCTACCCCAATATCTCATTACTGGTTCTGAATAAAACTTTTCTTTTTAGGTCCTAAATAGCTCCAAAGCCCACTATAACCATTAGGTTGAGAGTATGTATGTATGTATTCAAGATCTGCCACAATAGTTACACAGGTTTTCCGTGAGTGCAGATTTACTGACTTGAGTCATCCACTCTTTTAAGTCCTTGGTACCGATCCCGTGAAAATAAAATCTTATTTCACACATTATCTTATCGACAACGGTATTGTTCGCGTTGCTTATATTTTATCTTTTATTTCCAATCATTTTTACCTGTTATGAGCTGAGAACAACAGTATGCCCAAATATCCTGTTCGTACAATTCACAAGACAGTGTAAAGGAAAGCGATAATAATTTTGTGATTTCGTTAGAGGATTTCCTACATGATTTTGCGTTTCATAGCTCAGTAGTCTCGAAAAAGTCAATCGAAGATTTTTAAAGATTCTTATGTCAGCATAAAAGGGAAAGATAAGAAAAACTTTTCGTGTCGTCAGATTTAGTAGTTACATAAAATGATCATCAAATCTTTGTTACTTATGAAAGAGGTCAGTTTGGCAGCAGACGTGATCCCTGGAGAGTCTTAAAACAGAAGAAATGTAAGAGTCCAGTTGCGATTGGGTTATGAACGACCGAACAGTTCCATTCCTCCTTTCGGACATTGCCACGATATCGTAGTGTAAGACAGGGGTCCTTTGTACCAAAATTTTCCATTGGAAATTAGGTGTCGGACTGCAAGATATCCGTACAATTATAGCCATTATTTTTCAGAACGGGTGTTTCTGTAATTCAACACTCTTTTAGTGGAATCATATGACCTAAGTCTTTCAATTCATTGTACACAGCAAAACGCGCTTGTGTAATTAATAAACACGAAGTCACAAGAGTACGTTTCCTAATCTCTTTGAGCATCTTCCAGCCAAACTTGACACTTCATATAGTAGTACTGCTTTGACAGATAAGTACAACTTAAATTTGACCCGGAATTCAAGTAAAATGATTGGAGATGACTGATAAGGTGTAATTGTGAGAGCGGATGACGTATTGATCATTTTTCATTCTCTTAGTCTGTCATGAGCACCTACACATCAAATCAGGTCCTTGAAAGCCAGGTCAGTCTCCTCCTCGGTATTGTTAATTCTTGGCTCAAGTTTCCTGACCTAATCTGAAATGAGTTCAGCCCCAAGCGTTGTGTATTCAGCTGTTAACAACAAGGCACTAACTATTAATAAGCGTGTTAAGTGGCTCTGAACTTTGTAAGTCTGAGGCCGTTGACTATGTATGAAGGCCGTTCAAGTTTAATTAGATATTAGGTAATCGTATTTGCACGCTCTCTCTCTCTCTCTCTCTCTCTCTCTCTCTCTCTCTCTCTCTCTCTCTCCAATATTCGAGGTACTCATCCAAAAGCTTTGCGGTATCATGGATTCTGATTATAGAACAGAAATGATTAATAGGCAGAAGCAGACTTAGAATGGAATCATTTCTCATCTTCCCAGTAACTAAGTTCCCTTTATCTGCTTTGACGGATACATTACCTTTCAACATTTGTTTTCGCTTCAATTGCAATTCATTTTTGGTGAGAACAACTGCACTGTGGATCAAACCTAGCTCAGATGTTCATGTAAAATTATTATTATTATTATTATTATTATTATTATTATTATTATTATTATTATTATTATTATTATTTATTTATTTATTTTTTTTTTACTAGTCTCGGATTCGTTCAAATCAACACTTTGAAACATTCTCTCGCATTACCCCTTACAGCGACAAGGTTTGTCTGGAAAAAAGATTCCTGATATTTCTAACCACATTGATAACTAAAGTAAAAAAAAAAATGATGAAAAACTCATTCTTGAAGCAATTCACCTTAGAGAATTTTTTTTTCTCCTTTTCCTTCGGACCCCGGCGTTTTGCATACTAAAGGTAAACCGGGTCTTCTATTAATTTAATCCCTGGCTCTGGTTTGGGATTAGGTAGACGCATGTTATGCATGGCCCCCTAAGCCACTCGAACTGTTAATGAAAGATACAGATATTAATCCTCTTCCTCGCGTAAGTATCACGTATTCGTGGGGCGCTGAAGTTGATGAAGTTATTTTGGTTCGATATCGTATTGAACAATTTAATCAGTTTTCTCTCTCTCTCTCTCTCTCTCTCTTTCTCTCTCTCTCTCTCTCTCTCTCTGTTCAAATAGAAATATGATCCTTATACTTATTGGTATATATTAACAATAGTGAGAGTACGGCATGCGTGCAAAAACGTTATAAAAAAAAAGTAAATGCCAAATGACATGGATACAGTGAGAAAAAAAAAAATTATCCTTTAGTGACAAATATCCTTTTGAAATGGGTGGAAGGCTCATTAGGCCAGAAAGGTGCACCCTGTGACTTCCAGGTCTCTACAGTTTTCTTCCATGAAGACGTGGAATCCATTATTTGGCTCCGGAAATTTAAAGTTTGTTTCAGGATATACCCCGTGTCTTTAGATAACAGGAAGTCAGTTGTTCGTTGTTTTCCAAAACTAAATCAAAACAATTTAACTAATAAAGGTTATCCCCCGGTGGGGGTTCCGGAGGGAATCTTTGGTCCTTGGTGTTACCAAAAACCATCTGGCGCTTCCCATAGAAGCACAGAGGCCCTGTTTTATAAAGCAGGCCTCTTTGCAAGCTTAACCGTTTAGCCAGGGACCTTGGTTGTAAAAGGGGACCTGCTCACGTCCTTCGATTAGAGGGCCGACAGTGAGAGGGTGCCCCTTTTTGGTTAATGTCCCTTTCACCCATTTCAGAAAGAGTGTTTGTCACTGATGGATAATCTCTTTTAGTTTTGTATGCATGTCATTTGGTTATATCTTTTCTAATTACTTTCCTTGCAGGTGTTTAAAAGTTGTCATTAG
>JANJGK010000013.1:4546216-4596216 GCA_039081455.1 Macrobrachium rosenbergii
GACGCAATAGTTTTCTGTACATCGTATAATCAAGGCCACCGAAAATAGATCTATCTTTCGGTGGTCTGGGTATAATGCTGTGTGAATCGCGGCCCATGAAACTTTAACCACGATTATGGCTAACTTTAACCTTAAATACAATCAGAGTTTCTGAGGCTAGAGGGCTGCAATTTGATATGTTTGATGATTGGAGGGTGGATGATCAAATGATCAACATACCAGTTTGCAGCCCTCTAGCCTCAGCGGTTTTTAAGATCTGAGGGCGGACAGAAGAAGTGCGGATAGAAAAAAGTGCGGACGGACAGACAAAGCGGCACAATAGTTTTCCTTTACAGAAAATAAAAAATCTGTAAAACAGGTAAAGTCCACAGGAACTCGGAATTTCATTATTACGGATTTCTATAAAAAGCTTCATGAATCTCTCATTTGCTTGAAAGTTTGTCGTTAGAGAAGATAAGATTTTGGCCCATCAAGTAATTTAACAGGTATAGGTGAAGGTGATGATCTTACTTCAGTCTTAAAGGTTAATTTTTTCCAGTTGTTGGGAGACCAACAATTGCTTCATAGTGCAACTGCAAGGTTTTCCTCCGGTTACACCTTTCAAATCTTTTACTTTCAATTTCCGTTCCAGAGCAGAATGACTTCATAGGTCCCAGTGCTTGGCCTTTGGCCTAAATTCTATATTCAGTTCAATTCTATTCAATTAGCATGGTAACGAAACATTTATTGCTTCGACGCTTAAGGATCCGCGGTATGCTGTAGAAACTTTAAAACCACATCAAGTGATTTTCCATCGGCTTAAGGTAACCACAATTTTTCCTTTATTGCGACGACGTTTTGGCATTCATTAAATTGGTTATTTTGTTACGATATTTTTGGACAGAAACTTCAAATTCACATAAACCTATTTTAGGAATAGTCTTCACTGACATTAATGGATATATATGAGCAACACTTGCTCACACCTACGCCAGCCTCTCTCTCTCTCTCTCTCTCTCTCTCTCTCTCTCTCTCTCTCTCTCTCTCTCTCTCTCTCTCTCTCTCTCTCTCTCCCTGACGTTTTCCCGACCGCCTGTCAATTTCCTATAAGCCTATGCAGAATAATGATATACAATAAAAAAAATGTGAATGCAAATCAAGCCCTCTGCCTGGATAAATTCTTTTTTTTTACCAAAACCAACTCATATCAATTTCAAATGACAGTTTTTGGAAATGCCATTGCAACAATTCCAGACGAATTATTCGAAGCCTTTAAATATTAACATGTTCATAGTGTTTTTTTTTTATTATTATTTGTGGAATATTATCAGCTTCATAATTCAGCATGTGAAATGTCACTGTGATATGTATTGCGTAGTACTACAAACTCATTGTTATATGTCCGTATAATTTATGAGTTGGAGATTGTACAAACAACCTGGCACCAAATATTTCAACTCCGAAATTTATCTACATATCTATCTATTTACAATTTCACACACACACACACACACACACACACATATATATATATATATATATATATATATATATATATATATATATATATATATATGTGTGTGTGTGTGTGTGTGTGTGTGTGTGTGTGTGTGTCACGCACACACACATCACACACACACACACACCCACATATATATATATATATATATATATATATATATATATATATATATATATATACATATATATATATATATATATATATATATATATATATATATATATATACATACATATATATATATATATATATATATATATATATATATATATATATATATATACATATATATATATATATATATATATATATATATATATATATATATATATATATATATATATGTATATGTATATAATTATAAATAGATAGATATGTAGATAAATTTCGGTGTTGAAATATTTGGTGCCTGGATGTTTGTACATTTTCCAACTCATAAATTATACGGACATAAAACAATGAGTTTATAGTACTATACAATGCATATCACAGTGACATTTCACATGGTGAATTATGAAGTTGATAATGTTCCCCAAATAATAACAAAAAAGCACTATGAGCATGTTAATATTTAGTTTTATTTCAAGGCTTCGAATAATTCATCTGGAATGATTGCAATGGCATTTTGAAAAAAAAAGAATTGATACAGGCAGAAGGTTTGATTTGCATGCACATTTTTTATTGTATATCATTATTCTGCATAGGCTTATAGGAAATTCACAGACGGTTGGGAAAATGTCAGAGAGAGAGAGAGAGAGAGACTGGTGTAGGTGTGAGCAAGAGTTGCTCATATAAATCCATTAATGTCAGTGAAATTATTACTAAAATAGGTTCATGTGAATTTGAAATTTCTGTCCAAAAATATCGTAACAAAATAACCAATTAAATCAATGCCAAAACGTCCTCGCAACAAAAGAAAAATTGTGGCTACCTTAAACCGATGGAAATTCACTCGATTAGGTTTCAATGTTACTACAACATACCTAACCTAACCTTAAGCGTTGAAGCAATAAATGTTTCGTTACCATGCTAATATATCACTGTTGTTTTGAAGTATACAAATTCGGGGCCACGAGCTACCCTTTTCTGCAAATGGAGATCTGTCTAAGTAATGAATTCTTCAAAACTTTATAAACATGATGATAAAAGAATAATGATGGAAAAAGATACAAGAAGTATGGAAAATAGTATCCAAAATGAATAACAACAGAGTGATCTTTTTCGTTTGCTTATCGCAAAAAAAAAAGAAAGTTCATTCGTATATTTCTTACTTCAACATTATAAGTATTTTAACATTTGTATCTTGTATTATAAATGTAGGGAAAATGCTGCTATATGTTATTGTTAGTATTTTCCTGCTACCGCAAGCTTTAAAAACTGAATATATTGCAAAAGAAACATTTGAACCATAAAACACAGCGGAAAGGTAATCTTTAGAAGTCGCAAACGTCTGCGAAATTCACATTTCCTAAATACGTAAGGGTCTGTTATTATCCCACAACACTTAAGGGCAAGTTTTATAACAGAACTTCATGGGGCGCTCGTGGGTTGCTGGCATTCTGCATTTTCTTTTAGATAGAAAAATTTTTGTAAAGAGCTTGCTTCTGTAATATATATAATAGAGTGTGATTTCCTTCTTTGTATTTAAATACGTAGTAGATTCGTAAGCTGAAAGTTCTCTCTCTCTCTCTCTCTCTCTCTCTCTCTCTCTCTCTCTCTCTCTCTCTCTCTCTCTCTCTCATACACACGCACACCCCCCATATATATATATATATATATATATATATATATATATATATATATATATATATATATATATATATATATATATATATATATATATATATATATATATATTCATGATGTTGCCTTGTAGTATGTATATCCTCCTATAATTTTGATATATTTACTCTTCTATTTATCATGTATTATGTGTAATGATAATGATTGTTAAAATATTGTATGTAGTGTTATATCAGATCTCAAAAGAATTAGTAATTTAGATAAATTAACAGCATAATTTAGAATTAATAATTTCTTTCCTGATAATAGAGTAGTATAAGGAACACATGTGTCGTAGCGAAGGGTTTGTTTCACTTCATCTGTCACCAGTCAAATAAGAGAAGTGCGGTGTGTAGGGTTTTTTCGCTTTGTTTAATTCATGTGCTGTCAGGTTGGGAATAACAATAGCCATCTGTTTGATCATGTTAGGGTTTTGTAAAAGTTTTGTCTCATACGAGAAGAAGACGTGTACCTTTTGAAAGCATACATGTCTCGATCAATTACATCATCTTCCTTATTCCAGAACTTTCGTATCTCATACCCAAAATGCCTTAATGATGTCATATGATTGTTTAATTTCATACTGGAATCCTCAGATATATTTCATTCTTATTTCAGATACTGTTCAGTTTAGTCCCCTCTCTCTCTCTCTGTATTTTTTAAAAAGAGAGTAATTATTAACGTAAAATATTGTGGTCATTAAATATAGCTTTTGAGATCTGATTGTAGGAAAAGTGTAAAAATTCGTCATGGAGCCCGATAAAAAGTGTGTTTTGTGAATATAAAGCAGCTGCTACTGGGTTTACAAAGGTTTTCACAAGCTTGTGTAAGGTAAAGCGAATTTTACTTATTGTTACCATGGTATAATAAGGTATATTATGAAAACTTTTGCCTAAGTGAAATTGTTATTGATAAATCTTTTGCGTATTTTTGTGTGTTCTTGTGTTTGCAATATCTTGATTTTTGTTGATGATTTAACATTTATTTACTTAGCATTTTAAATATTTCTTGATGATTTAACATTGCGTACTTGATTTAATTTTCATTTATTAAGATTTTCTTTCCAAATCTTGAATAATTCTTGATAGTTTAAATTTTGCATGATTAATTTAATTTCTTGATAAATTAAAGTTTTGTGATTTAATTTTGTTTAATAATTTAATTCAAGAATTAATTAGATTTTGTGTTGTTTTCAAGTAACAGTAAATTTTCAGATTGTGAATTCCAAACATAAATTTTGAATTTAACAATAATTTTTTGTATTTAATGTTTTTTTTTTAACAGTGTTTCATTTATTGACCACCAGTAAACAGGAATTAATTGTGTGCATAAGGCAAAGTGATAAACATGTTTTGTTCCATTAGTTTTACTGAAGTGAATTAAGACCAGGGAAACAGTTAAAGTTATTTGATGGAGTGATGTCCTTTTACTCTAGTATATTTCTTGTTTAAAACTCACAGCTCTTTAGATACACTTAGTTTGATTTTTCATGTAATTAATGAGTTTTTTAAGGGATCACTGTTACCTTTAGAGTATACTCAGTCGTAATTCTTATTCTTATGAGAGTTCAGGTATCTGGCTGAAGTGAGATATATTTTTGAAATCTGAGATTAGTTGTGTAATAACCAGGTACTTGGTACGCATTGTGACAGTATATATATATACAGAAATGAAAATATTTTTCATCGATTATCTATACCTATTTTTTACAATTTGATATACATACATCGATAAATACAGTATATATATACTGTATATATATATATATATATATATATATATATATATATATATATATTGATATATATGTATCAAACTGTAAAAGATGAGTGTAGATAATGAATGAAAAATATTTTCAGTTCAGTACGCTAAGAATACAAGAACATAAGAATATACATATACATACACATACACGCAAACACACACACACACACATATTATATATATATATATATATATATATATATATATATATATATATATATATATATATATATATATATATATATATATATATATATATATATTATATATATAGAAAGTTAGCTAATCTTGTATACTAATCAAACGACCACCCAAATGAACCGATATGAAGGGGAATATTGCTTATACGGAATAGCAACAACAAAAACAGAACAGAAACTAAGGACAAGAATGTCAAAAGACAAGAAAAAGCATAAAAAATATTTTGACAATACATGAAGCAGCAACAATTGCGGCTGTGAGATCCTCTACCCTCCCCTGAGAACATGCAGTGAATGTTGCATGTAAAAACTGTATGAGCATGAATTGAGGTTGGGCTTGATCTTGCGCGCTATAAAAAAAAAAACAAAGCTAACAAAAGCCATTAACAATACAGTGCCATGGATTATAATAGTACTCACTTCCTACATGAATGATATAGAGCAAACAAATATATGAGAAGCATATTTCTCTTTCTGCAAGCATCCTTCGCAAATGTTTATTCGATTATTCACTATTAGAAAATATCAAAATTAAAGAGTCCTTGATAAACTCACGAATCCCATTGCTTAGTTCCTGCAACCCCTGCCGCCTTCTCTCTCTCTCTCTCTCTCTCTCTCTCTCTCTCTCTCTCTCCTTCCTCATGTTTTGTCGACGATTTTCCCCTCTAATAAAAGGAATTTTTTTTCGTGCGCTAAATAATACATCCTCTAAAGGAAGGCAGGAAAATTCAAGATCCATTTCTTTTTGTGAAGAAGAAAAAAAAAAACAACGAAAAGGAGAAACGATGCTCACTGGCCCATGTAATGAAGAGGGATATAGGGCGAAAGTATTAAAGGTGATATTCGTGTGTAGTATCTCCACGGAAATGAAGGTGAATGTTAAAAATAGTTAAATTTGTTTGAAGGAAACCGGGGATATGAAAATACTCAATATCCAGAATAAAAATATCGTTTTCACAAACGATTTTCCGCGCAGTTTCGAATCTCTGGAGAATTTTAGAAAACCACTGCTCGGATTTAAATGTGGAGCCCAGAGGAGTAAAATATTGATCTGAGAAAAAAATGATCTCGCAACATATTTCATGGCCTGCATGTACAGTACTATTTTCAAAAGCAGGCATACGAGAATGAGCAAAAAAGATGCAAGAATGTTTTCTATTTGGACATAATAAGAAAACAAGAGTATGTGCTACAAGATGCACACCTTTAGCAGGGAATGGTAAGGTAAAAAACAGGCCTTCTTCAGAGTTTGGATATAAAGTCATTTTGCAACTTTTATTTCTGATTCAGCACAACTACCGGACATACTCAATATGGGTACCTAACTCTGTTAGTAGTCGCATCAATTAATCCGATAGGTGGGCTCTTTGCCAATTCATCATCTACATTTTCTGCATCATTTTTCGTTCCGTAGTTTGCAGTGCCAATAAAGCGATTAAATTCTTAAAGTTCAGCAGTTTATTTGCACGCGTAAGAATCCCGATTATTTGATGTGTCCTTGTTCTTTGTAGGCTTACAAGCCTACACGAATCTATTATATTTTATTTTGATTAGTGAGCATTCTTACGACAAATCCTAAGAGATATCGTACCTAATCTTTTATTGTAAAGTAATATATTTCTCAATACATTTAATCACGTATGAATTAAAAAAATTATGGTAATGATAACAAAGAGAGCTGCTTTTCTTATTAAAAATATATATATTAATGAATAGGTACTGATATTTAAAACAATAAGTAGGTAAACGCAATATTCTCCTGTTTATGAATAAGAGAAGATCTAAAACTTGCCATCTGAGGTAAATAAGAAGACCGCATAAACTGCAAATAAATCTTGAGGCCTTGGAGGCGAAATACTTTATCAGGAGAGAAGGAAATCTTGGGTGACGTTCAATTTAACGCGCATATAAATGGATGCCAGTCATGATGCATTAAGTGCTCTCTCTCTCTCTCTCTCTCTCTCTCTCTCTCTCCTCTCTCTCTTTCTCTCTCTCTCTCTCTGCTACTGCAGAGGAAGGAGTGTGACAGCATGCTATATTTTTAAAAGAATTTTGCACTGAATCAGAAGATGCGGAATATCGAAGTGGACTGGATGCATCTGGCGGATCCGAGGTCAGATTTCCTTTTAGTAAGACTCAGAAAGGATGGCAAAAGGCGATTATTGTACTGAAAAAGAAATACTTTAATGTTGTCTTGCTGAAAATCATTGGCAACAATACTAAAATTCGCAACTGAAAAATAGCAGAGATTTTTTTATTGCATTTCTTTATTACTTAACTTAATAACTTCGGACTAACAAAATTCCAAATCATGGCACTTGCGGTATTTCTAAGTCTCCAGAAAGATAAACGTGTCAAAATAAACTTTCGTCATCGATAAAATGAATAAATACTGCGAACTTTCTCTTAGCATCTTTCACTACTATTATTACGTGGTGATAGGTTTCTGTTTCCTAATATTAGGAGTTATGACTTAGACCATCGACAGATTATCTCTTATTTGTCGATTTTTCATAAGTTGTATTTTACAGAGATCTTTCACATTCACAATGGATCCTGATCCCCCTTTCCTGCCGGGATATTTCCTGTTCCATTGTTCTGAATGTTAGATTCTTAAAGTGTTGCGATCCTCTGTATTATAATCCTCATAAGATTTAAATGGATGTTGTCTATATGTATATATATATATATATATATATATATATATATATATATATATATATATATATATATATATATATATATATATATATATGAATGCATTCTGCACAAATCACTATATAAGGACCAAACACAAAATGCAAAAGAGTGAATCCGTATAACTCTGGGGGCGAAGGCATTGCCCTTTCGATGTCACAGAATAATTCGTTACTTTAATGCGTCTCCCATTTATTCTAATGGAATTGGAATCTCGACTGCAACTCTGCCTGATGGTTGAGGTCTCCCCTTTGGTTATTTGTGTGACATTCCAGCTTTGCAGAGGGAAATTGCAATGCCCTTTAAGGAATAGGGGGGATATGAGGGGGGCGGGGGGGAATGAATTGTAAGTTTATTTTATGGCAGGATTTTATGTCACATTTATGGAAAACAAATAGTTTATGAAGTGCTTAGTAGAGAAATAAGTTAACAACAACTTTTATGACAAGTGTTCTTTTCTGGTGTTTCCATCGTGTAATTTGATGTGAATATTCAAACAATCGGAACTCTTTCATCTTTTTATGTAATCCAGCATTGCTTAGCACTCATTAATAACTCGTGATAAATAAAGTAATTTATATTTTTTTCCTTAGTATATAGTAGGAATTATATATATGGTGTTCTATAAAGACAGCTCCGTCAGTACGCCTAATGCAGTGCACTGTAGATATTACTTAAGGTTCTTGGCAGCGACCCTTCGGCCCCTTTCATTCCTTTTACTGTACTCCGTTCATATTCTCTTTCTTCCATCTTACTTTTCAAACTCTCCTAACAATCGTTTCATAGTGCAACTGCGAGGTTTTCCTCTTGTTACATCTTTAAAACCTTTCTATTCTCAATTTTCCTTTCAGCGATGAATGACGTCATAGTTTCCTTTGTTATTTTCAGGTCAGAAGGTCAGATTGACGACTTTCCATATTTTCGCCGTTTAGGATAGCAAATTGGCCGTAATTCCTCAGAAATCGATATATCGTTATCTTCAAAATGGAAGGTAAGTGGAATGCGTGGAAAATAGTAAGTTAACATTCATTATTTTTCATTGCTGTTTCTCAAAAGCAGTTAAAAACGGTATGAATAACTAAGATTTAAATTATTATAAAAATCTCAAGTCTTGCCATTTGCAGTTATCTCGACATAATTTTTATTCCATAATTAAATTGTGGCTCCATTCCACTACGAGTGTGCTCTCTCTCTCTCTCTCTCTCTCTCTCTCTCTCTCTCTCTCTCTCTCTCTCTCTCTCTCCTTCCACACATTTCTGAGAACTCATGTGTCGCAATATTCTCCCGGCCTTCTTTTTTAGAGAGAAATTCTTAATATCACTGTCTCACTTGAAAATAACATTCTTTATGCTCCAGGTAATGTATCCTTGGCAAGGCAAGGCAGGAAGACATAAGAATAATTATTCCATAAAAAAAACATAGTACAAGACGAGCATAGGACATATAGAGCATGAAAACGCGAATTGAAGTAAAGCTATATGACAAGAAGAATTTCACAAAATTTAGTTAATGTCAGAGAAAAGATAATTTTCATGAAAACTGCACCCCAGCAGAATCAGAACTTAGTTTAGACAAATTTTCAGAAGAAAAAATATTTCTGAAGTGTCAGTCATTCTTGATATGTACAGATTATGTGAGTAGGAGAGTAAAAAGGGGCAACATGAACTTACCATCAGAAAAAAATGCAGAAAACTAATTGTCAGTGAATTTGCAGCGTGGTGGCACAAGCATCCCTAATATTTGAAATGTTAAATTTCATGCAGTCTTGGTAGATTTAGTAGAAATAAAATATGAGGGAGCGTTATAGGCAGCGTCGTGGCTCTGAGCCTAAGAAGAACAGGATTAGATTTATATACCTAAATATGAAATATTCATGCAATCTTCATGATCTATTTAGTTATTTATAAATACAGCTATGCAATTTGTAAACGGAATTAGAATAATATAGTCAAAGACAAACAACGGATCTTATTCCATAGTTAACATCAACAAGAGACAAAAATACAGAACTTCTCCAACTAAAGAGAAAGAAAGGAGCGAAACTTTTTCTTTTGGGAATATGGAATTCTGTCAACCAAGTTTGGACAACAGACATGGCTAAACTTTTTCGGGAGTAAGTTCGTGGAGATACCTTCCAGGGCTAGACAATGACCATCACCTTCTTTTCTTACTTTTTCTTACCCACTTATTCGTGTTTTTCTGACTCCAGTACATTCTGTAAAAATCAAGTCATAGAAACCTTTTTCATTTATTTTTGCTAAGTTCTTGTTCTCTTTGTAAATGCACATGCAACGGGATTCGTTAATTTTTTTTCTCCTACGTGGCTCATTGCGGGTCAACAGTCAATTCCATGAAATGAAAATTAAAATGTTTCCGTCACTTATCTATTTAGTCATTTTAGGACTTACGATATTCGTTTTGCAAAGGTATCACGGTCCAGCCTGAGGTAATAGCGTACGATATCTGTGCATCCAAGAATGCCTCCGAAGTCCAGGCCATTTGGTATTCAAATCCATTTATCCGCCTCAGATTTCCATTCAGAATATCCCGAGATCCGACTAAAGCTGAGGGATTCGAGAGTTTGTTGGTATGGTAACGGTTCTTCTTCGATTTACCTTCCTTGGTTAATGAGCCTGTTCTGCTCAGGTGCTCGTTTAGTCTCTAATGGATAGACCGGTGGTTATCAACCTTGGGGGCGAGCCCCCCTAGGGGGCCGTCACAATTTCCAGGGTGGGGAGGCGCGAGCCCTAGGGAAACATTAAAAATTATCTGACTATATCCGTTATTCTCTTAATAAGAGTCACCAAGAAGCAGTGTCAAGTATCTCACTAATTCCAAATAGAATAAAAACACCCATTCACTTTCTCTTTTTTCCCCCAGTTGATTTTAAATCCGGGAGGGAATTTTACTCATAGATGCAAAGGGGGGAGAAAGGGAGGGGGCGTGGTAATAAAAAGGTTAAGAACCACTGGGGTAGAAAATTTTTATCGACGTTTCGTGAATTATTTATTTCAGGAGCACTGAAGGAATGCTGCAGTTCAAAGAAGCATGGGTATCATGTAATGTAGAGCATAACTGTTATTCTCGTGGCAAGTTTTTTTTTGCCGCTTTTTTGCTGTTTCTAGTGACAACAGAATTGAATTGTATTTAGATTTATGAAATTCAGTTTAAGATATCCCAGATGGGAAAACTACATGAATGTGCATAGCCATGAGAGAGAGAGAGAGAGAGAGAGAGAGAGAGAGAGAGAGAGAGAGAGAGATGTAAACACTGGTTAACATTCAGGAAACAGTTACTGCGAGGTATTCCTGGCCTAAGGAATGAGTGATAATCGTTGACAAATATTTGAACTTCAAACTAACTGGAACGTGGCGATTTTCTTCGGCATTCCGATTTTTAGTTTTCTGTAAAAGAAAACTATTGTGCCGGCTTTGTCTGCCCGTCCGCTCTTTATTCTGTCCGCACTTTTTCTGTCTTTCCTCAGATCTTAAAAACTACTGAGGCTAAATGGCTACAAATTGGTATGTTGATCATCCATCCTCCAATCATCAAACATACCAAATTGCTGCCCTCTAGCCTCAGTAGTTTTCATTTTATTTAAGGTTAAAATTAGCCATAATCGTACTTCTGGCAACGATATAGGATAGGCCACCAACGGGCCATGGTTATGGTTTCATGAGCTGCGGCTCATACAGCATTATACCGAGAACATCGAAAGATAGATCTGTTTTCGGTGGCCTTGGTTAAACGCTGTACAGAAAACTCGATTGCGCAGAAGAAACTTCGGCGCAGGTTTTGCTTGTTTTTAAAGCATTTTGCTCTGTTGTTTCTTGTTGCCAGAGAATTCTCATTTTCCTCGTTCTCAGTTCCTTACCTGTCTATAAAGTATATTTTTATATTGCATTATCTCAGTTTCCAATACTTTGCAGTGAAGTTTAATTACGCTGCCAGTTTCCTATAACATTATAAGAGGAAGATTATTTTCTTTCAAATTTACCTCCCTCTTTCTTCCCTCGCTCTGTCATCATTAATCTCTGACCCATCGTCCCTTATGTCGGAAGGAATTTTATGAAGACTAAGCATATGATGCATTGTCCGTTTATTGGATAAGGCCCACATTTTTCGGATTTTTAGTTTTCTGTTAAAGTAAAACTATTGTGACGGCTTTGTCTGTCCTTCCGCACTTTATTCCGTCCGCACCTTTTCTGTCCGCACTCAGATCTCAACAACTACTGAGGCTACATGGCTGCAAATTGGTATGTTGATCATCCACTCTCCAATCATCAAACATAACAAATTGCAGCCCTCTTGTGTCAGTTGTTTTCATTTTATTTAAGGTTAAAGTTACCCATAATCGTGCTGCTGGCAACGATATAGGATAGGCCATCACCGGGCCGTGGTTAAAGTTTCATGGGTCGCGGATCATACAGCATTAAACCGAGACCACTGAATCATAGATCTATTTTCGGTGGCGTTGATTATACGCTGTACAGAAAACTCGATTGGTCCGAAGAAACTTCGGCACATTTTTTACTTGTTATTTGTGTAATTCCGCGGGTGGGAAGGGAACTAGAGATTAACTTAGTGGCTGATGATACAATAAATTTACTTAAGAATCGTCTTCCGACGGTTCTCTATATTTTAAAGTTATTTTTAAACTTAAGAACCATGAAGATATAGTTAAGGAAGAACATGTGAATAAAACTGATATTTTACTACCTCTATTAATTACAACAATGATATATAACCCAAATATCTACTTCATAGGTTTTCGTTAGAAAACCAACAACGAAAATAACACAAAAAAAAAAATAATAATAAATGGTGTTCTGATTATAAACAAAGTTACGATACTGAGTAGAAACTGATATTTAGAATGACTTATGGGACACGGAACTGAGACAAAAGGCAATAATTAATATTTTGACCCCTGAATTTTATTATTACATGCGATGAATAAATATGCACTGATTTTGTTAACTTGGAATTATGTTACGTGCACAACTGAATATGTTTATGAATGATAATTCTCAATAAAAAACTCATATATATTTTTCTTTTTATTGCACTTGTTTAATAACACTGACATTATCTTTACATTGAATTACAATATTTGTAATCACATCATACATAAGAAAATTAGAATGTAATATATATTCAGTTTCTCCAGCAGTATTTGCAGCATAAATGCCAAATGCAATGCAGCTAGGAAAAAATGTTTTTTTTTTTAATGTACATGAAAACAACATTAACCTATGACCATGCAACGAAGATCCTATCTGTTATCATAGTTTGAAGTTCATGTTACCTTTCGTTAGCTCTCATGAGACGGGAGTTTAAATCCAACTATCCTAAACAGTTTAATTGTTCCTCTACTTTCTCTTTATGTTATTTTTATTTTATCTATTAATATGAGTGAACTAGTATATCATTTATACAAATAAGGCATTTCTCATAGATTTCTAGAACAAATACTACCTTAAGTCAGATTGTGAGCGATCAGCAGAAAGCCCAAAATCCGATTTATATATATGTAAAATTATATACACCAGTCGAGAGGGCCGGGGTTCAAATCCCGCCGCTCGCTGATGGCTCTGATGGAGCCACTGCACAAATCCGGTCGCCCGTCAACCTAACGGGCTGGGGAGTTAAACAGTGGGCCTAGCGACACACTGGCCACGTCTCATAGGCATTGGGGCCTATCCCCCACCGGCTGTCGGCCTAAGAAACGGAAGATCAGCGCCTGCCCTATGAGCCTACAGAGGCCCAGGAGGACTTTAACTTTTATATATATATATATATATATATATATATATATATATATATATATATATATATACATATACACACACACACACACACACACACACACACACACAGGTCAGTTTTTTTATTGACAAATAAGTCGATTCCCCTGGGAGGTCAACAGGCGCGAGGTGTTGGGGGCGGGGGGCGGATGGGGCTTTTTCAGGTTGTTCAAAACAGCGACCACGGCCATGGTCCTCCAGGATAGCTGATGGTGAATCCTTCCTTTTGCGGGAAACATACAGAAGATCAGCTGCCTCATATAGGCCTATTGTACCTAGACATACAAAAGTTCATCAGCAGCGCGTTTATCTCTCTGTCACCCCCCTCCCATTCTCTTACAGACACTGTGCTTTTTGATAGCTGGAGACAAATCTCAGTGGACTGCAATATGTTGGCAATTCGCTTTTTACACTGCTCTCACTTCTTAGAAAATAACATTAATGAGAGCTTTTTCCTAGGAAATTTCTTCAGTCATTTCAAATAAATTTAGATAGCAGTAAGTTTAGAACTTCTTTCCATGAACACACACTCACTAGTAAGTAGATTAATAAGTAAAAAGCCAGAATAATATATACCAGCGATTGTATTCATCCAAAATTCAAAAAATGGTTTAAAAAAGAGAGCTTCCGACCGTATGCATAACGGTCCTCTTGGCTGAGGAGGACCGTTGTGCAAGTGGTCGAAAGCTCCTTTTTTTAACCCTTTGTTTGCATTTTTTGTTTTGGTAAAATGCAATCGCTCATATGCATTATTGTGGCTTTTTACTTATTATTTCCGGTCACATTATAGTGATGCACCATAGATAAGTAGATTAATAATATCACACATCAGGAAACCATATTCTCCCAATCCAAACCATAAGACAATTTTTTTCTTAAGAAAATGTTTTCTCTCCTTCCAGGGTATGAATCAAATTACTCGCTCCCCTCTGAGAGAATCTTTTGTCGCTCGATCATCATCTTCTCGTTCGATCACATTCGTCTATTGTTCCGGATGTCGTATCATGAGAGGATTCTATTGTTTCTGCGAAGAAGAGGAAACAGAGGAGAATGAGACAAACTAACGCGGAATCAAGAGGGTTCTCTCTTCTCTTCTCTTCTGCGCACGTCACGTCATTCTTGGTAAGCCTTATTGCCTTTTGTGTCGCGATCTTATTAGCGCTCGTCTTTTGTCCTTTCTCAGTGGGATTACGTACTGCGGTATTATTCATCATGCCAGATAAATCCTTTAAAGGCCTTTTGTCTTCGCGTTAAAAACACATACACAGAAAGGTACAAAAAGATACGTATGTTCTATCTTTTTCGTGTACAGGATATATACGTATAAATATGTATGTGATCATTATATATATATATATATATATATATATATATATATATATATATATATATATGTGTGTGTACATTATATATATATATATATATATATATATATATATATATATATATATATATATATATAATGTACGTGATTCATTTATCACACATTAACACAGGTGAAAATGTGGTAATGTCTGATATATATATATATATATATATATATATATATATATATATATATATATATATATATATATATATGTATATGTATATGTATATATATGTATGTATTGCGTATAGTTGCGTACGCGCGCGTGCTAAAATTATAATGCATACAAACATAGCTGAATTATTTAATTGCAGAAATAAGACACAGTAAATAGATTCATACATAACACATACAAGCATACATTTGAGCCATAATTTTAAAATTCCGTTCACACCCAATGGAATCCAGAACTGCAGGGAGGAAGATATATCTGACGGCGACCTTGCAGCTGTGACGCGTATAATTCCGGATGTCAGAAGACGCATGGCTTTTCGCAAGGTGATGATAAATGTTGCCATGGAGAGAAGACTCAGCGAAATGCATGAATTTATGACTGAGAGAGAGAGAGAGAGAGAGAGAGAGAGAGAGAGAGAGAGAGAGAGAGAGAGAGAGAGGGAGAGAGGTTGTTTTCCCTGAAATCTCATTTCGACATATTTTCGATATTCTTTGATATAGTTTATTTGCTTTTCGGTTTTTTCAACATCATATTTTTCGCCTGAGTTGGATATTCGAAATAAAATATCGATAAATATAGAAAAAACCTTTTAGCTTTCATTTTTTATGAGAAATCAGTGGTGCAATCAAACAGACGACGTTTATCAGGCTAGAAGTTTTATCAGCCCTTTCACAGTTTCTACTCATAACCGAGGATCGTTTCGCTTTGACCTTTTCCTCGCGAGAGTTGTAGGTCTCAACGCCTCAACTTAAAACAGTTTTATGTACAATGAAAAACAAGTAAAAAATGTGCCGAAGTTTCTTCGGGGCAATCGACTTTTCTGTACAGCGTATAATCAAGGCCACGGAAAATAGATCTATCTTTCTGCGGTCTCAGTATAGTACTATATGAGCCGCGCCCCATGAAACTTTAACCACGGCCCGGTAGTGGCCTGTCTGATATTATTGCCAGACGCATGAATATGGCTTAACTTTAACCTTAAATAAACTAAACCTACTGAGGCTAGAGGGCTGCAGTTTGGTATGTTTGAAGATTGGAGGGCGGACAGAAAAAGTGCGGACAGAAAAAATGCGGACGGACAGACAGAGCCGGGACAATGGTTTTCTTTTACAGAAAACTAACTAGGTCCAGAAAGTATCGTTCCAAATTATTTTGATACGTAGTCTTAATACTCCCAACATCTGGTGATTGTTGTACCAAGGAATTTCATCTTATATACAAAGTTAATTTTACCTTAAAAATCTAATTTGAAATATGCCATATAAAATTGTCACTTTATTAGTATCCTTTTAGCCAAAAATATTTTTATGATTTATAGGTGAAACACTACAGTTTTTTTCTGGACGAAATTCAGGAAAATATTTATAACAGTTTTCTAAGGGAAACTGTAAATATTCTGAATATTTGACAAGTGATTGTATGAAAATCATTTATTTTCGAGAAAAAATAATTTTGTTAATCACAGAATCCATGAAAATTACCAGAGCAACGTTCTATATAGGAAAGGAAACCTAGAATATTATCGGGTATTTGCTCGGAATCTAAGTCAGGACACTCATCTGCAGTTACCTATTTTTCATTGTTAAAATGCTTCGTTTCTGTGGTTTCTGCCGTTTTACCATTCGCACCTTCCAGTGATTTTAAGATTGTGGCGAAAATTTGTCATATGTTATATGTAATGAACAATCATCCAACCATGTTTTCAACCTGGCAAAAATCCCTCAGGTTAGTAGCTGGCCGAAGAAAACCCTCTCTCTCTCTCTCTCTCTCTCTCTCTCTCTCTCTCTCTCTCTCTCTCTCTCTCTTGCATTCGCTCTTTCTCTCTAAAGTTTTAATACAATCCTACACCTAAACGGGTATGCTTAAATCGGATTATGTCAAGATTAGCGAACCCACTCACAGCAGGGTTCGCTATTCTTTACAAGAAGTTTTTTGGGTTCGTTATTCTTTACATGGGAATAATCGGGTTCGCTGTTCTAGGCATGAACACTTCGGTACCAGACATTTGATCCCTCAGGGGCTAGTGCTAAACAAGGCGAAATACATTTGACCGCCTAGGGGCTAGTGCTAAACACGGCTAAACAGTGTAGATGAATCACTGTTTCGCCGTGTTTAGTACTAGCCCTCGTGTGGAATTGGAGTGCGGACCGGAGAGGGTTGGCCATTGGGTTCGCTGTTCTTGACATGTGGATGTTGGGTTCGCTAATCTTGACATGATCCCTTAAATCAAACCTGCGATACAAAAATAGACTTTATTTCGTAAACCCAACATGAGATTGATTAAGTAAAAAAAAAAAATAAACTAATATCAGGTTATCAAACCCCCGCCTACAACGTCACTAAAACACAGGTGATAATAAAAGAGAAACCAAAGTCCCTTTCCCCCACATTGATACTAAGTGTCCCATACTAACACCAAAGTCCATTAGTCAGACACAATAAAGACAGATGTCTAAAACACATACACAGAATACCGTAGTAAAATGCATCCATATTCCAACTTCGCAGCCCTGGTACCCAACAGCTGAATACTCCCACTTCACTGACAATAGAACACAACTTTATCTGAGGTGTTATGTTTCTTCGTTCCAAGCGCCATGTTCCCAAGTGTGAGCAGTCTGTTGCCCAAAAAACACTTGTTCGACTGCTTTTATGCGCCGAGGATTGTGTTTCCCTCGTGATGCACAAGCTTGTTATCAAACTGGAAAAAGAAAAATCAGTTAAGTAATAAAATCAATTCAACTGTAGACAAAAATCAGGCTGCATGCAAAGCAAGGGAGTGGAACTGGGAATTAAGTTCATCGAAATTTAAGTAAAGAGAATCACATGCCATTCGGGGTCACAGTGTTGTGACAAACTGAAACTTCAACAACCGGACAGAAAAAGAAGAAAAAAACACAGTCTGGAGTAATGCGATCCCCTCAACTTTTCGTGTCTTGGCATCCTTTCAGAATGTGCCAAGCAGGTTCTCGAGAAAGAAAAGAGGAAAGCAGAATAGGATCTGTCACTCACGCACCCGAGAAAGATTGGAAAGGGAGAGGTCTTGCAGTGCCGAACGCGGTGAAAACATTGCAGGCAATTTAGCTGTCTAAAATTTTCCAGAAACCTCCGGCGTTTGCCATTCGGAATTTTACAGCTGAATATGGAAGTTGGCGAGTGTTAGTTGAAGTGTGACAACAACAACAGGAATCAAGAAAAATCAAAGAGGGGCCTTTAGTGATAACCTTTACGTCTTGAGATGTATGGGACGAGTATACAAGTTTATAGAGCTGAATAATTTGCAGTTACAAAATATGCTACTTCAATGGAAATATGAAAATAATGGAGGAAAAATTCAGCCTTCACAGCAGCCCTTTTCTAATGCGACACCAGATGATTAAAAGTAAATGCTCTTTCAAAACTCCTTTCAGATAATTTTGGAATTTGATATGTAATCAAAAGGAAGAGCTCAGTTAACTTTACCACGTTTTTTGAACGAAAAGGAAAATTCTATATATTGTAAAAAAAATAACGTTAATTTACACATTGTAAGTAACTATAATCAAAATTATTAACGTTATGAATGAGGAAAAGATTTCGTTCTGACAATAAAGGTATATATATATATATATATATATATATATATATATATATATATATATATATATATATATATATATATATATATATATATATATATATATATATATATATATATATATATATTACTAAAAGGACCTCATTCAAACTGGATGGTATCTAATGGAGTTTTTATTCAAAAAGTTACAAGCTTTCTTGGACAAACAGTCCACATTATCAAGTATCCGTACAATGAGCAAACGCATAGTCCGGCTGTATTTATATCTGTGTGCTGGGTACTTTTAATCCTATAATCGCCTAGCTCTTCCTGTGTGACCTCCACCCTCTCTTGACCTTGGTCTTTCTCTGATCCCTGGTTCCAGATGTCCGTTTTCCGTGCGTTCTCTTGCGTTTTTTCTTCATTTCCTTGCTACTGTGGAGTATACGATCAGCATATCTAGAAAAATCGTATACTCCACAGTAGCAAGGAAACGAAGAAAAAACGCAAGAGAACGCACGGAAAACGGACATCTGGAACCAGGGATCAGAGAAAGACCAAGGTCAAGAGAGGGTGGAGGTCACACAGGAAGAGCTAGGCGATTATAGGATTAAAAGTACCCAGCACACAGATATAAATACAGCCGGACTATGCGTTTGCTCATTGTACGGATACTTGATAATGTGGACTGTTTGTCCAAGAAAGCTTGTAACTTTTTGAATAAAAACTCCATTAGATACCATCCAGTTTGAATGAGGTCCTTTTAGTAATTCTACTAATGCACAGAACAATTGTGTATGTGATAAAGTTAATATATATATATATATATATATATATATATATTTATATACCTATATATATACATGCACACACACACACACACACACACACACACACACACACACATATATATATATATATATATATATATATATATATATATATATATATATATATATATATATATATATATATATATATATATATATATATATATATATATAATATATATATATATATATATATATATATATATATATATATATATATATATATATATATATATTATACAGTATATATATACATACATACATACATATATATATATATATATATATATATATATATATATATATATATATATATATATATATATATATATATATATATATATCTATATATGAAAAAGATGAACGTGACTAAATTTGTTTTTATTCGACTAAGTTAGGTATCCACAAATTTTTGCACAAAATACGAAGCGGAATATAAGTTCCGCGTCGAAAATACTTAAATAAAAAAAGCAAATAAAATACTGTAGAGACCTTATCCTGCATTGGTTGTTGAATTCAAAACGAGAAATGCTTGAAATAGCAACGCGTCACTCGAGCGAGAATCGTGGAAAGCTATTTCTTTATTGTTTCACCAGACCTTGGGTCCATTCACAACGGAACCAGATAAGGGATTTCTTTTTCAGTCTCACTTCAATTCAAAATATTCAGGAAGTTTGTCGTATTGCAGCACTGGGAAGAGACAGTACATTGTCCGTTGCACATATAGTAAGACATACGTCCTTTATGGAATTAAGTCAGTTTCAGTGCTGGCTTTCGTCTCTCTTTTTCTATTTCTTGCTGTCGACGTCTGGTTTTTACATATCGCCGGAATGTTATGGTCTTTTTAATGCCCTCATATGTTTAATGGTTTTCAAGCTGCTACCACAGACTCACAAAATGATATACTCTTGGGATTCAGAATTTATCTCAACCCCCCCTCCCACCGCCCCCCCCCCTTCTCTCTCTCTCTCTCTCTCTCTCTCTCTCTCTCTCTCTCTCTCTCTCTCTCTCTCTCAGAATTTTCACCCTCTGCTAGCAAAGAGGAATTAGCGACGTAAAACATGCGTGAAGCAGCACTAGGGCACAGGGCAGGTGTAATGTAGAGCTTATTGAACTTTTACCTGTGATGTAACTCATCGGCGACCACAGCGGACTCCTGAGGTTTATTGCAAGTTTAGGATGGTTTTTCCAGCGATCCCACCCATGGCCACGAGAGCATAGGTGCTAAAACAGAACAGAATTTAAAATAATGCTTCTCAGCACGGAAGAAGCCTTCATTATTGTTCTTTTAAATGTCCAACTAATTTGTTTTCGGAGCGCGTAAACACCTTGACCTCCCGGTCATCCCATTAGGATCCCGTGTCTCGTTGCTTCTGTCGCGGTAAAGCTCGATTTAGCATGATCTCAGTCTTGCTACGTCATCGCTGGATTCCACGATAAGAATATCACAGCCTTTAACTGATAAAGTCAGTTTATCAGTTTAACCGTTCCATTAAAAGTTTTAGGATGACATTTCAACCATTATCCTCGTAGAAATTTATGTAGCAAGCAATCGTATCACTTTCTTCTTACGACATAGTTTACTATACGCTTCATTATATAAAGCATTCAAGGAATAAGAATAATCAAAGGAATCTAAATGACGATACTTCTTAGGGACCGATTATTCTAAAATCAGTTGGATGAAATAATAATAATAATAATAATAATAATAATAATAATAATAATAATAATAATAATAATAATAATAATAATAATAATAATAATAATAATAATAACCATAGGAACACTAGGCACGATCCCAAGATCCCTGAAAAGGAATTTGGAAAAAGTAGATGCCGAAGTAGCTCCCGGACTCATGCAGAAGAGTGTGCTACTAGAAACAGCGCACATAGTGAGCAAAGTGATGGACTCCTAAGGAGGCAGGATGCAACCCGGAACCCCACACTATAAAAACCACCCACTCGAATAGGATGACTGTGATAGACAAATAAATAATAATAATAATAATAATAATAATAATAATAATAATAATAATAATAATAATAATAATAAATTTTTCATTATACGAATTATTGAAAGACATTGATCGTCCTGCCGTTACCGTACACTTTGAGCAATAATCGGAGAAACTGATAAAAGGAAAATAAAGAAGAGAGAGGTAAAAGGACGTGGACCTAAAAAGAAAAAAAAATATGAGGAGAGAGGGAAGGAAAGAAAAAAAAAAAAATATGGTCTGAGTGAAGGGAAAACTTTTAGTGACCCAAAAACAGGGGTCTCTTTCTGGCCAACGGCTCGGTTAATTGGAGAAAAACATTTACCTGGCGCATAATGCACACGTTCACTATGTGCTTCTGTTTATATTTTCTGTTTATTCTTTTTTGTTACATTCCAAAAAACAAATATTCGTATACAGAGAATAATTTACAAAAAAAAAATTATTATCTTTTCCATGTTTGTGTTATTTTCTAAATGGAATTGCCTCGAAAAGTTTACATGTTAGATCGTAGTATTTGACTGTGTGCTTACCTGTGCTGGGACATTCAAGAAAAGCTTTCTTGGGCGTATGAAGATTTTTTTTCTTTTTATTTGGAAGGAAAACATGAAAATAGGTTTTCTTCATTGGCGAAAAAAATTAAGACTTTAGACATGCTATCAATAATTATGGGGGGGATTTAATAAAGGAATAACTGATGACATTAAGATTTTTACGAGAACGTCGTGTCTGTACCTCTCATAGATTATTCCACCATCAAATAACTTTTCGTTTTTGTGTATTAATTTTTTCTCAGAACAATATTGCAACATAAGACGTTCTATTCTTTAGGAAAGTTATTGTTTTACCGCAAAAACACTACTGACGCTGTGGTGGTCAAGACGTCAAAAATCTACTAATCCAGCGCTCCTGTCATTCGTGTCACACCAAAGAACTTACATTCATTCAAGATCAGAGACCATCACATGTCAAGATTCGATAAGAAAGCTTGTAACAAAAGGGCTTTCTGTTAAATACGATACCTGTACACATGGATTAAACCCAGTCCATCATACTTTGAAAAACAGGTATTTAGTAGGAGAAGCATTGGTCAAGGATTTTTCCTTCTTTGATTTTACCAAGTGTTTTAAATCCTAATGTCATCGTTTTTACAAGAAAATTAATTTACCGGACTGTACGTAGTGAGAGCGGCATAACCGAACGAACCCGTGATAACAAAGGCTAAAACTGATCGCCATCCAAGTCTAAATTCCGATATACTTCCGACCTTTGCCTCGAGTTCAGTCCTTTGCTCATTCTTCCCTCTTAACTCAAGAGAGAGAAGACTTGACTGGGATGCTCATCTAAGGCCGTAAAGGACTAAATACTTAATTCAATCCTTTGCCTTCTCAATTTTATGGTTGATTTTGACTCCCTATATAAGGGTGAGGACGAAGGGAAGCCAGTTGGTACGACCAGCACTCAGTCAAGTTTTTTCTTCTTTTGCTGGATGAATGCTTATTTTCACTCCTTTGTTCATCAGTTTAAGGGTTTGTAAATTAAAATTAAGTACATCCTCCGTTAAAGTATTATGCTGAACTGGTAATGTCCCTTGAAGAGTGTAATCAATAGTTACCGAATACTATTACTTACTAAGGCCCAGATTATGTATGTAAAGGGAAAAGGGCGATATCGATGACAGGGGTAATAATGGAAAAGACAAAAAAAAAAATAAAAAAAAACGTAAAAGTGACTGAATATTTAGTTGGAATCAGGGAGGAAAGGTGGGATTATGTATATAAATATGTATGTATGAGTAAAGTCCCCTAAATTTCATATAGGAAGAGAGAGAGAGAGAGAGAGAGAGAGAGAGAGAGAGAGAGAGAGAGAGAGAGAGAGGTGGGGAGGGGAACCTATTAGATATTAACAGAATTCGCTTGCGGGTACTACTGAAGCCTGGCTTAATGATTAAGTTTAGACAAGTACTTTCCTGCATGAGTCGATGTGATTAAATGAATCCTCTGGGGGAGAACTTGCAATAAGGCACTCCTCCGGCACTATATCCCTTGTTGAATCTGGATCATTCATCCATGTTTTTCTAGAATGGTCTCTATGAGATTAAACCATGCCCCAGTCATCATATTCCACAGATGAATGGATGTATGTACTGAAGTCTTCAAAATAACATAAAGCTCTCCTGACAGACCTCGACACTAAAATATAAAATTATATTTATCTTTAAATCGTAGCCTGAGACATAGGGACCATAATGAAATGACAAGTACGATATGAATTTGACACAGATATGTACACGTTACAAAAATTTTTCAAAGACCATATCAATAGTTTGTGTGTGTGTGTGTGTATATATATATATATATATATATATATATATATATATATATATATATATATATATATATATATATATATATATATATATTTATATATATATATATTGTGTGTGTATGTGTACACACACACACACACATATATATATATATACATATATATATATATATATATATATATATATATATATATATATATTTATATATATATAAAATATATATATATGCATTAAGCTATAAACGTCCTGTAATATCCAATTCACTCTACCTCGGGAATAATATATTTTCATATGTTACCCGAAGGGGAATTTTTTAGTTGATAATAAGTTCGTCGAACGAGCCCACGAGACGACGAACTTATTATCAACTAAAAAATTCGCCTTCGGGTAACATATATGAAAATATATTATTCCCGAGGCAGAGTGAATTGGATATTAAAGGACGTTTGTAGCTTAATGCTTGTATATGAATCACGGTGATGTGATAAAAATTCATATATATATATATATATATATATATATATATATATATATATATATATATATATATATATATATATATGTATGTATATATATATATATATATATATATATATATATATATATATATATGTATATATATATATATATATATATATATATATATATATATATATGTATATATATATATATATATATATATATATATATATATATATATATATATATATATATATATATTCACAATTTTTACCACAGTAGTTTCTAGCCAAAATTTAGGATTTATTTTTATAATTTTGCTTTGTAAATATTTATCACCATTTTCATGATATTAAGTACTGCACATCTCCCAGTTTTAAGTCAAGCAAGATTGTCTTGTCAACAAAGAACAGCTTCATATACGGTACATTTACTCTGAAAGCATCTGTGCCATATATTTCGAATTATATGTACAATACACACTAGAAAATCTCTTCAAAAATAATTACCGTTATTCCCATAGCAGAAAAAGTAGATACCTCGCTCGCGCTATGGTATCATCTGTCTTCATCTCGCCTCTTACGCGAAGACGTTAATGACGGAAAAAGAAGTCTGACTGCGCCTTAGCAACTCTCTCTCTCTCTCTCTCTCTCTCTCTCTCTCTCTCTCTCTCTCTCTCTCTCTCCGTTCACTAAAAAATATGAATAGCAAGAAAAGCTTCATCATGAAATAAAAAACAAAAATTACATATCTGATCCCTTAGCCTTGTCTTGGCTTCTTTTTGGATTATGGTTCTTCAATATTTTGCTCAAGTATTAAAGGGAGTTGACCTAATCTGTTCAGTACTAATCACAATCAACTCCAGATAGAGTATATGTACAAGTGTGATGTTTCTGCTTATATACATACATCCATAATACAAGATATTAAACAATTAAGTATCAGAAAATAACAAACTGTCGAAAAAATAAAATTTCGGTTAATTTCTCAGGAAGCAATGCAAGTAAGTTCCTTTGGAAAAGAGATTCAATCCTTTCATTTTGGATCTGTTGATAACTGGGGCAGAAGTACATTAAATGACAATGCTGTCATTGCATCGTAAGCAAAAGCAGTTAAGGCATGAGTGATTAAATGTATATATATATATATATATATATATATATATATATATATATATATATATATATATATATATATATATATATATATAGTTTTTCTAACAGTTGCAGTCTTTGGTGACATCATTAAAAAACTAATTTTTTATCCAGGTATGCAATACAAATTGGCGAAACTAAATGATATCGCAGTCGTTACATTAAAACTGAAATTGGGTTTTGCTTTTCATCCATAGCGTACTCAGTCATGAACAGCTGTAATATATTTATGTTTTATTTCGGAATAGCGTTAGGGACATGCATCACAAAATACTGATAAAATTGTAATAAAAATAAATTCTCTGACAAATAGGAATAAAAATCGTAGGAAATATTTATGATGTAAATTATCCTGAGCATATACAAAGCTCTAAACGCTAACTCAAGTTAACCTGTACAGTATAAACCAAGGCACTTTAAAATTGATCGATCTTTTAATTCTACTTAAAATATAAAGATGAATATATTAAATTTTACGTATGTTTGTCATCCATTGCATATTCAAGAAATACAAACACGTAAAATTGTAGCTATTCACATGTCCCCTGAATAAGCATTGATTTGAAATCGTCACAATAGTTTTACAGGAATTTTCCCGAGTTTTTTAAAGGAATGTGAGGATTCAGGTGCGAGGTATTCTAAATTTGCTTTATCAGCCACTAAATAAAATTTCTGCAAAAACAAGCGGTCCTGCTTAAGAATAGTATAATCTAAAAGGGAATTAGTGATTCTTCTTTAATGACTAGATGATACATGGATGATTTTTAAAATGACGTGGCAGCAATAACTCCTTAAAAATTTAATCGATTATATATTTTTGTTTGCGTGCGCGTACATTATTGTAGTGAAGGTCTAAAGAATACCTTCAATGTAGTTTTTTTTTCTGTTTTTGCACCTATTGATCAGAAGTGCATACATTTTTTTTGCATACTCTATCCTAAAATTTTATTGTGGTCAGTTTTTCAATTTTTTTTTACAGGGAAAATACCTCCTGACATGATATATAAAAATAAAATTGCAAGGATTTATTTGAATACTAAGGAAATCAGATATACAATTCATATCTGTCTTTCACCGTATCATCAGTACGGAAGATAAATTAAATATGAGAGATCGAATTTCCGTTTCATCCTGAGAGATGAATTGTATTTGCTGCTCACGTCTGAATATTGCTGGCCTTTGCACCTCACTCCCCAGAATGTGCATTATCCCTTATATTCCTCACTTTACTTCAGTGGCTATCAACCTTGGGGGCACGCCTCCCTAGGGGGGCGTCAGCAATTTCCGAGGGGGGCGCGAGCCCTAGGGAAAAATTAAAAATTCTCTAATTATATTCGTTATTCTCTTAACAAGAGTTGCTAAGAAGCAGTGTCAAGTGTCTCACTAATTTATTCCCGAAAGAATAAAAAACTCCCTTCTCTTTCTCTTTTTTTTTCATTTTCCTTTAAATCTGGGGCGAATTTTACTCATAGATGCAAGGGGGGCGTGGAGGGAAGGACCAACTCTTCGAGGGGGCGTGCTAATAAAAAGGTTATACCACGATATGACATTTAAGAGAAAAATATTTGCACATAACTTGTTCGTTGATTTGAATATAGTTCGCTGATGTGTTTATTATATTTTTGCGTAGGTATAAGAAATTCTACAATAAATTGGAAATAAATCGTTCACTTCTGTTTCACTCTCACGCTCCAACGGGAACTTTGATTAATCATTATCTCTGGCGTGAAGTGAAGTGATCATATAGTCAATTTATTTAGCTCTTGAAAATATTTTTCCATCCTCGGATAATACAGTAAATCTGTTTAGATGTTAGTAACCGAGAAAAAAATATCACATTTAAAGATCGTTGAAAGTTTACGTTTTTTTTATGGTCATATCAAAACTCTTTCAATTGGAGTAATAGATGAAAATTCCTTTCATGTTACCCATTCCCTTTGCCTCTTCAGCTTACTCACTATTGGATATATTTTTTTTCGTTTAACTGATAGAACGGTCGAAGAAATGATGTTCTTAAAAAAAAAAATCAGAAGATGGACGAAAACGAAGACTTGAGTTTCATCAGCTTTCTTATTCTGCTGTATTACTGATATCGGTTTGAAGCCAGATATCACCAACTCAGTGCAATATCTCTCTCACTTTCCTGAACGGCCAGAACCACACACCTCATAAGAGTGTGAATCATACGGCAATATGACATTAGTCTATGCACCTCCAAATAAAATCCACCCGACTTAGCGCAGGTGTAATAATCAACAAATGTGGTTGTTGAAGTCTTTGGAGTTACGTTGGTAGGGCGTAAGCAAAAGAAATTGATCCTTTTTAGTTTTCTGTACAAGAAAACGTTTGTGCCGGCTTTGCCTGTCCGTCTGCATTTTTCTGTCCGCACTTTTCTGTCCGCCCTCAGATCTTAAAACCTACTGAGGCTAGAGGGCTGCAAATTAGTATGTTGATCATCCACCCTCCAATCATCAAACATACGAAATTGCAGCCCTCTAGCCTCAGTAGTTTTTATTTAATCTAAGGTTAAAATTAGCCATGATTGTGCTTCTAGGAACGAGATAGGCCATGCCACCACCGGGCCGTGGTTGAAGTTCATGGGCCGCGGCTCATACAGCATTATTCCAAGGCCACCGAAGGATAGATCTATTTTCGGTGTCCTTGATTATACGCTGTAGAGGCTGTACAGAAAACTCGATTGCGCCAACGAAACTTCGGCGCATTTTTTACTTGTGCCCCTTTAGTCCTGAAATCGTCGCTTTTCCTGATTCCATTTTGATTTCTAGAGCACTATAAGCGCAGATCTTTAGAGGATACATTAATATGTTAATATTTTTCCATTGAAACTTTATTTTCATTTTTGAGAATGTATGAGCATATATGAATATGATTTTTTTTTCATAAAAAATTTCATTTTATTTATGATTGTGCAAGTTCACAAGTATGTGTGTGAACTTGCTCACTGTGAATGGAGGCAAAATGACCGTATTTGTCTGTCATTTTTGAGAATATATGAGGATGAATGAATAAGATTTTTTTCATGAAAAAATTAACTTTATTTATGATTGTCCAAGTTTACAGTTATGTGTGTGAACTTGCAGACTGTGCATGGAGGCAAAATGATCATCATTATCTGCACACTATTTCAGCAACTGCAGTGTTTACTCTTTCTTATTTTGATCACCTTCCTTCACTTGCCATTCGCCCTTCCACCGAATTCATGAAACTGTCCAATCAGTTCCTATTAACGGACTTCACTTGATAATCTCAAATTTTTACAGTCAGTGCCTCAGCAAACAACCGTCCTCTCTGTAGTGTTTAAATACAGATCTTGAATTTTTCACACCTTCGGTCCTTAACTACTGACGGGTGAAATGAGAATTAGAACCAGAATCCAGAAATCAAAATACAGACACTTTCGAAATAAAAAGCATTCTGTCCCCCTCTTTCTTTCTCTCTCTCCCTTAGTACATTAAGTGTTTCACTCCTGACATACTTGTCAGTGACTCAGCCTTTTACCGACTCAACAAATATAAGTTTTCCATAGTTTCGAATGGATTTGGTGATCTAATGCTTGAAGATGCAAGTCTTTTCTTGTAACCTTTTAGTGAATTACCTGCTCTTGCTCTTCTGGGTAAACTATGATTATGTTTTACTAAAATATGAAGGAGTGAGTATAAAGGAAGAATTACTGGAAAGGACAAGCTCTTTGTATGTTTTCTCATTCACCTCTTCGCCCATTCAATTACATAGTTCTCACAGTTATGTAAATCGGCAATGCATCTCATTTCTGCAAAGGCAATGCAGTGGTAGGAGACGATAAAGAATGAATATGAGAAAAACGCAACGCCGTCGAAAAAATTTCTTCGATTTCTCTTTCCCCTCTTACTTCCTGTTTGTAAGCTGGTATACTCCGACATAAGAACTGTTTAGAGAGAGAGAGGTGTGGATGCTTATGATATAGTGTCGTGCTATCGACTACCGTTCTAAAGGGTGTTAGGTTAGGGGAAAGTCCAGTCATCGCCATTAGATTTCTAATTTTGTTTTATAGACATTCTTATTTACAATATTATTCCCCCAAAATTACACACTCTGTAAGAATAAAGGGGTGTACACAGAGACATAATACCCATCCCCTTTTTTTCTGAGCAGAGGTCTTTCGCCTTACTGTTTCTTCTCTTGTCTGATGATTAAGGATGAGGAGACGAGCGATTACCACTGCATTTACTTACAAAACTCTAGAAGGTATCAATGTACAGAATCGACGAAAGTTGGAAAATACTGTACATACAAATGATGACCTTTTCAGTGTCAATGACACAGGGAAATCATCTCGGAACAATTTTATCCTTTTTAAGACAGTCTTCTGGCTAATTAAATGCCTTTTACCTGGCGACATATTACTGACGTATGCTCTCTTCGGCATAATTCGAAATGCAATTTAGTATCTGCGACAGACAATTTATTTTCATAGATTCTCTTTCAAAGGCCGAAGATTACAGGGACAATTTGCTGCCATTCAACCACAGCATGATTAAGACCACTGATCTCTCCAAGCTAGTAATTTTCTCTTTATATCTCTGATCCAATAATTCTTGTATGAGAATAATTTGATTTAAGGTCTTCTTAGAAAAAGGAATTTGCACTGAATTTTTCATTAGATTACAGGAGGTAATCTGTGTACCATAGATTGCAACATATCCCTTTATTCAGACTCGTTAGCAGAAATTGCATTCACTCTACCCAAATTGCATTACATTCAGTTTCTTCTAGTCACTAACCTGCATGAGGGTAGTGACCTCTCATTCAGTGTTGTCAAAATTATCTTCCTCAATTTTCTCTAATCAGCTTAATATACTTGGTTATGGGTGGAGAAGGCAACTGTATTACAGGAAAATCCTGCTGCTTGTACTCCCACTAGCCTAGGGAAAATGTATTACAAATACGTTACCATTTCTGCTGACATTTACTAAATAATCCAAGTTTCAAAAGCAACTTAATTATATGGTGCTTTGCAGCAATTTAATTAACGCTACTTTGTTCAAAGAGCTGGAAATAATCAGCTTACGTAGATATGAGGCAAGCTGTAGGATAAGTTGGGTAAATACACTTATTTAATGAGACTGAGTTAATTTCCTCAACTGCATAATGTCCCATTGCAAGTTGTATCAATTGGATTGCGCAATATTCTATATAAGAATAATAGTTTGCTATAAGGTGGATTTTATGAAACTAAATTATCACAGAAGAAAATTCATCCGAATTGTCAACAAAGCAGTGGTCTAAGTAGCACGTGTAAGAATGTTTGGTAGAAATCTAGTGTTCTAGAAATAAATAACCTGATAAACAGGCATTTAGTGGGCAACCCATTAGGCACTACTTCATTAAAAAAAATTCATATAAGAAAATGCCAGATAGTCCATCAGTTACAGCAACAATATTTTGAAACAAGAACAGAAAGCAGAATTAAAATTCTCATTTTAAAACACTCAGTATCGGATTATAATTATTATTTTATCGTCTAGTGTAGACATTCGAGTGATCTCTAACACACAATTTTCGGAGAATAAATATTAGTAAATAAAAAAAAATCAGGACATTGTTACGTTTGGTTTTTGGAAGCTATTATTGATCACGCCACTAACTCAGAAGTTGAGCATTGTCCAGTAGGATTCCTCCCCACTCTCTCTCTCTCTCTCTCTCTCTCTCTCTCTCTCTCTCTCTCTCCTCTCTCTCTCTCTCTCTCTCTCTCTCTCTCTCTCTCGTACTGATGATGCCATTTTATGGTAATCATTAGACTTCCTGACAATGCGTACAGCTAACGACCACTTAGGTATATCGTGGGCTTCATAAATGCTCCCATATGAGGCCCTTCTGTCTTAACAATAGTGACATGAAAGAAACGCTATCAAATGAAAGCATAATAATTTACGCACTTGGGGGACATTTGGTCGTCCTTTTATCTCCCAAATTGCCAAAGGACCTGCCTTAATTGGGAACATGTGGCGCAAATGGCACTAAACGGGTTAATGATACTGTACTTAGCGTAGTTATTACGACTTTGTCTTATAAGGAGTTTTCCCCTGGCCTTCACTTTGCAGCAAACACTCTCCAGTTATCCTTTCAATGCCATTTTTCTCTCGACATTGTCCTTGATGGTAAAGGCGTTTATGTTGCATAATGACATTTTTTAAATTTTAAATCTTTTCTTGTTACAATTTTTTTCTTACTGATGAGTCAATTAAGGATGTTCGTGCATGAAAGACTGTTAATGCGGTTGTCTGTGAATGCAAATAGCAAGTTAACAAACCAATGAGGAATAAAAATTAAAAATAAACTGATTTAGGGAAAAAAAACTTTCCTCTAACTATTTGAGATATTATTATTGACTAGATTATTAATTAGTTCAATTTTAAATAATCATCTGACTTAAATAGACCATTATTGTAAAACAAAAAGAAAGTTTTATATATTTTCTTAATTATTTTTCAGTATTTCAATATTGGCGATAAGAAGACTATATGAAAGGATAATTATATAAATTCCAAAAATTAATACCTGCCTCAAGAAAAGTTTGGTTAACTTACATTTACAATGTTCAACAATTTTTTTTCTTAAAGTCTAGTCTAATAAATTAGAATATAAAGTTAAAACATGAATTCTCTCTCGAATACTTTCAAAAATAAGTCGAACTAATCTCACTGAAATACTAGTATCAAGCCACATGAAATACTTTTAAGAACTTTCCATTACCAAGCCTTCGGACATTAACTTTGTGGTTTTATTACAAAGTTGCATGAAATATCTGGAGCAAGAGAAATACTGAAAAAATGCCATTTAAAAGTGAAGTCTAAATGAAAACTCCAAGAACCGTGAAAGGTTTGCTGGACTGTATATATTACACACACGCACACAACCTCTATAACTTTTGCAGTTTTTTTACAAATCCATAAGTCAGTTTCAGGAGCAAGATCCTAATGGTAACATATCTAACTTTTTTTATTTCCAGTCGTTTCTTTTAATAAAAAAATCATCGTAAACTATTAAGAAATGTATTAGTTTATCGGGGCACTACTTCATATAATTTTGCCTGTTAAATTAATGTGGAGGCAGTAGTTGTATTTCATTCCTGAAATGCATAAGAAAATTACAGCTATGTATTAGATTTCAATTTCTCAGCTCACAGTCGTTTCTTGTTTAACTCTGATAGTTTCTTTACTTTTGATAAAGTGATAGTAGTAGTTTTCTTTAACTTAGTGGTTGCAAAGAACAATCATCTTTCTTCTGCATAAATCATGAACAAAGGATGAGCTTGAAAGCTTCATATTCACCTTTGTCCTCTTAATATACAGTAAGCAATATGTATATGTTTATTTCTGCGAAACACGTTCCCACGTGTTCATTTATAGACACACACGCACACACACACACGTGTATATAATTATATATATATATATATATATATATATATATATATATATATATATATATATATATATATATATGTGTGTGTGTCATATAAACACCATATATTACATTGGTAATAACAATTTCGAGTTACTGTGAATGCCTTGGCCTTGCCACTAGATTTCGCTCATTGATAGTTTCCCTTAGCTAGAAGATACTTTTGTTTCTCCCATTTTTGTTATGATTCACATACTGGAATACATGAAGAGAAAATAGATGAACTACATTGGCTAGTATAGAGGAATAGTCCTTTGCAGAAAAAATGCCACAATTATATAAAAAAAAGAATGGTTTATTGACGAGAGGAAGACACAAATCTTCCTAGAAATATGTAGAAAAAAATTCCAGTCGAAAAAGAATATTTTGAAGACGCATGATCGTTGATTCCTTTCATCCATCACATTAAAATAAGAAAAAGTTTGCATCATTTTCCTTTCCGCAGAAAGGGATTTAACACAAATGTAAATATCCTTTGGCCTCCTGCCATAGCAATGATTTATTCCTTTCTCTTTCAAAGGAACGGCGACCAAATATTTGCATTCGCTCAAGTCGAGGATATGAATTCTCGAAGCGAAGATATGTGGAACGAGCGATTTCTGTAGGGAGATTTTCGCTCATTGTTTTTATCGTGAGCTCCTTGGAAGATCTTTCATTACAGAATTTTATTATTTTTGTACGAAACAGTAGGGAAGAAACCATTTTAAAGATCTGGAATAGAATACGTTATATTTATATAGGATTACATCATCATGATTATGAAAATCATAATTATTACCATTTTCCTTCTCTATTTGTATTGGTAGTGGTAACAGGTTTAGCAATTACTCATGTACCTTAGGGGAAAAACATTACCGGGGACACAGGATATTGTTTCAGTATTAATGATCATATATTTCATCTATCACAGTATTCCCATGAGGTGTTTAAACGGATATGCTCTGTTTTTACTCACTGGAAACTTTGAGAAATTTTTAAAGAGATCATGACTGGTAAAACAATCGAAATAAACACAAATAAAGAAATGGGATATTTTAATCAAGTAATGACAAATGAAAGTATACGAACTTTTATATTTTACCGAGATTAATTATTCTTTTCAGGCACCCCATCGTTCTTTCATTCATCGTTCTGTTTAATAAATAGCTCTACTGCCATTGTTCTTACAAGGAATATATTAAACTATATATTTTCTACATTTTCACATCATATTACTATTAACTCTTTTTTTCATTAGGCCCCAACATAAAGAATATCTTTTTATTATTATTCCAAATATTCGTTTTCCAGAGCTTACTAATAGTCTAAACAGAATTACTTCTGATTTGCCGATTTCCTTGCCCTTGTGTTTATTTCATAGACAGGCATGACAAAGTAAAAAAATATTGCCTATAATCCATTGTGTTAACATCGCCATTAAATCATCCTAATTTTAATCCACTGTGTTAACACCGCCATTAAATCATCCTAATTTTAGTTTACGTACAGCAAAAACTTCCCAGACTTTTCTACTCAGATATATGTAAATGATAATTTAAGGTATTACATACACGGAAAAGGTCTCGTTTGTTTTCTTTCTCATCTGTTTCACCTGTTCATTTTATTTTCTTGACTTTCAGAAATCAGCTTTCTTAGCAGCTGGTCCTGAAGAAATTTTATATTAAACTTGTACGATTTTTCTTTATTTTATTTATTTATTTATTTATTTTGTTTTACAGCCTTGTAGTCTTGCCTTGCGCTTACTTTCAGAGCATGAAATTCCTCTAACATTGCATTAAGTTACATAAAAGATTACTCTACCATCTATGTCTTCTCTTAACGTTCACTAGTTGTTTAGATAATTTTACTGTGACAAAAAAAAAAGTAAAAAGAAAAATACATCTGTTTTCATTCCTGCTTATTTGTAAGGGAATAAGATTATGGTATACTTATAAAGGTCTTTAAACGTGCTATTTTGAATAACATTTCAGCTTCTTTAAGTCAACAAGAAGTCGTTTTAAAGTTAATCAGTTTATACGAGGTGAATTCAGGAAAATTAGAACGCTGAAAATGATGAAACAAGTCCATTTGCAAGGGTAATTACGTAGAGTTTACGCAAGCTGGGAAAAGAATGTCAAAGGGTAATTATTTTGTTACAAAAGACAACCCAAGATGAATTACATTAAATCTCTCTCTCTCTCTCTCTCTCTCTCTCTCTCTCTCTCGTCTCTCTCTCTCTCTCTCTCTCTCTCTCTCTCTCTCTCTCTCTATTTATGGCGAAAGACTTTTGCAGCTTATAAGGGTTTAAACCGGTCTCTGTTAATTCATGTTTTATTTATGAAAGAAAGCAAAAATAAAGCATTTACAGGAGGCCCTATTTATTTTATTTAATTTTTAAAGTCTTTTGTATTGAGGAGCCGAATATCATCAACCATAACAGATTCCTGTCAATCTAACAAGGCAATCAATAGAACTTTTTTTTCGAGAACTGACTGAATAGCTGGAAGGTTATTTCTACAACTAACTTACTCTCCCTAGTAACCACTAGTCTCAGAATCTTACTTATTCATGCTCGTGATGCAATAACTGAGTTTCTTTTTATGAAAATCGGCCAAACCTACGGTGGAGACTTCGTCTGTCTGTCTGTCTGTCTGTCTATCTGTCTGTCTGTCTGTCTGTTTGTCTGTCTGTTTTTAGGCTTAATAACTGACGAAATCCCAACCTCCCATAAAACGAGCACGTCTCCTGTCCTGAGTTAAGGAATCAATGAACGCTGACAGACGCAGATCAAATAGATCGGTATAGTGGCTGTTGCGAATACATATTCAGGAGACGTAGTGGTGTCTGACAGCCAGTCTGCTGACCAAGAGCGATTCGTGTAAATTGTCACTTTTGGGTTAATTCATGAAGGAACTTCAGACCTTGCAATATATAAGTATAAGGTCAAGATTGCCTGTGATAGAAATATCTCTCTGAGTGAGCATGAATAAATGGAGGTACCAAAACTGTTTTTGAAAACTCACCTTTGAATACTGTTGGTGCTTTGCTTACATGAGATGGAAATAGCCAGTTCTAAATTGTTTTTGCAGTTGTTGACATAAATCATGTCTTCAGTAATTCCATTTCCTCATGGCCAACTACGGAATAATATATAATAAGAGGGGAAAACGGTAAACAATGGGAATTATGTAAATGCCTTTGCTGGATATTCTGCCTTTCATGATAACGTTAGCACTGCTTTAGCCTCTGTATGAATATCTTATTCAGCATTCCCTTCTTTTTTTTTACAAGAGAGCTTCAAAATGGAAAGACGTTAATCTTCACTTTTTTGTCAAAGAAGAAGAAATGTGCATATATATATATATATATATATATATATATATATATATATATATATATATATATATATATATATATATATATATACTGTACATATATGTATGTATAAGTGAATCACTAAAATATGGAACGTGATGAATATATAAATAAAGACAAAATCCACGAAGGAAAGAGAAACAATGGAGCACTGCAAGGCCTTTCGACTAATATAGTGGAAAGGCCTTGCAGCACTCCATTGTTTCTCTTTCCTTCGTGGATTTTGTCTTTATTTATATATGTGTGTGTATATAGATATACAGCTTATGTATAAATATGTACATGAGGTGCGTGTTTGCATATGCTACTGCGCGTGTCTGGAGGGGCCAGTAGGTAACATCCTTAGGGCTATCAGCTAGAATTTGTGGGATGTGGTTGGTAGCCTCACCCGTTATCTGGCTTACCTTAATATTTACCTTTTCAAGGCCTGCAAAACACCTAAGTTTGCATAACTTCAGTAATTCTTCGTCTTGCCTAAACTGGTCATTAAATGAAAAAAAATGATTCTGTTAATAATAACTCGTCCCTCGCCAAATTTTAGAAGAGAGAGAGAGAGAGAGAGAGAGAGAGAGAGAGAGAGAGAGAGAGAGAGAGAGAGAGAGAGAGAGAGAGAGAGATGGCACGAATAATCGCTTGCTATATTCCCCTGTTGGTTAAAAGTAAAGAACGAATTATACATATAAAATAATTCCCGAAGTAGTGAAGAATTTTTTTACTTGCTTGTACATCTTTACAACTATGTATTGCATGTATTTATATTTGTTTGTAATTTGTTCATCATTTTTTTGGAAAAATGATTAGCTTTCGGTATTTATCATCATCATCAATCATCATATAAATAATATAAATGATAATAATAAAAATGAAAAAAAATCTTGCTTACATGCAGAGGAGTCCAGCCTGTAACCAGACTTTAAAATTGGTTTTGAAACGTACAAAATCCCCCTTCTCTCAGAAATCTTCCTTCTTTTTTCTAATTACATTTTCAGGCGGCCCTGTTTTCTACGTAAACCAATCAGTGCTTTTAGAGTATTGTCGTTAGTAGGAAGAAAAGTCTTCAGGTTTCTTTATGCACCCAGCAGAAACTTTTTTATCTTCTTTTTTGATTGTCCGTATTTCGGCTCAGGTATAGAAATATTTGTAGAATTAAAGTGCTAAAAATAACAAATAGAGGGCGTGGGAAACGCATGGGAGAGGGAAGAAAGGTAAATTTTAGTACTGCAAGTGATTGTTATTTTTCCTTTGAAATAAATGCAGTGAAATGCTACAACCACTAAAAGGAAAGGCACACAAAAATCATATCGAGGGGTACGGGATGTTATAAAAGTTACTTTCAGGCGGATTTGAACAGTTACAACTGTGAGGTTGTATTTCTGGTTGAAAGGTCATGAAACACACATACACAAACACACACACACACACACACACACACACTCACACGGATAGAGAGAGAGACACAGACAGATAGACAGACAGACAGACAGACAGTTATTTTTAAACTGAAGTTGTCATTTTCATGTGAATAGGTCATAATGCCTCTTAAAATTGACTGTAAGTTTTCACGTGCTGACAGGTACAACTGTATATATGTATATGTATATATATATATATATATATATATATATATATATATATATATATATATATATATATATATATATATATATATATATATATATATACATACATGACACTATCATGTTTAGGAAATAACTAGAAGAAATGTCGATAATTGCATGTTTACAGATTTTTTGATCTATCATAAATGACGATAAAAAACCGCATAATTCCTATTTAAGCCTTCAATGTGATTAGTTCTCATTTTCCAAGGATTTTACGCACAGTTTTCCTTTATTTAAGCTTTCATTTGCCAAATGAGCGCAAAAATGCATTACTTAATGTATTTTAACTATGGGAAATTAATTTTAAATACTTCAGAAGAAATCAAAGAAGATGCCATGGTAGAGACAGGAGATCATGACTTCGTTATCATCATCATCATCATCATCAACGAGTAGGCATTCGCCAAGAGAGCTCATTTTCTTCCACATGAATAGTAAATAGCCTCGTTACTAGAACCTCGGTGAACCTTGCATTTGCATACCCATATTTTTTGGAATGATGGAATGCCTTTTTTTCCGAAGCATGATACTCGTAACGCAGAGTTTAGACGTAAAAAAATCAGGCGATTGCTCTGATATATGTATCACAATTATGCAATTGTGTAATGTTGTCACAATACTGCTTTTACAGTTAAAAAGTTCAGCCGTAAAAGAAGAATGTTTATGAAAACATGGATTACAAATACGTTTTATATTCAGTTGCACTTCCATTTTACTTTAATTATTTTCTTGCTGCTTTGGCTTTATTCTAAACCAACATCGAGGGTGTTTATAATATTCCAAGATGAGTTTTTTGTTGAGGTAATTAGGGATGACTGTTGAAGGAGATTTGACCTGCTGTAGAATTAGTATAGTATTGTTATGAAACTTACTTAATATTCATATACGTTCTAAGTATAAAGATATGCGAGTCTTCATAATTACCATAATTTCTGATAAAACAACGTAGGAAAACCACATTATTTAAAAATAATGAAGTCTTGTTCAAATTACTGTAATAAAAATATGTATTTAAATTGTCATGTAAAATGGGTTTTAAACAATTCTCTGGAGTAATTTCGGAATAGAACGTTCAGTTGTACATATTTTTACAATGGACTCTACGATTTTCAAAATTGTTTTTATCCTATTTTTTTATTTTTCTGATATAGAATGAAAGTTTAACATTTCTGCATGTGAAACAACAATTTTAAATTCTGGATCATTTAAATTCTTGATTATTTCAGGAGAGAGAGAGAGAGAGAGAGAGAGAGAGAGAGAGAGAGAGAGAGAGAGAGAGAGAGAATGACGATTTCCTTGTGTCAGATTTATCAGATACCCATTAAATCAGGGCTAACGAGCGGCCTCAGTTCATTGTTGTTGTAAAAATAAACTTGACCCGTCGTGAATGTTTAACTGATCAATACACAAGAGCAATTATAATTTTGAAGTCACAATTAGATTCTGGAACAGAACAAGCAGAAGTAAAATTTTCTTCTTTGAACACTTGCTAATGGTGCAGAATAAAGAATCAATGCTTCTCTTACAATGTGCAAAATCATGCTTTCATTTGAGCGTTAATTAAGTTTAGTCTCACCTTGAAGGCTTAGATTTAGGTCCCAGTTTTCATGATTTCCAATTTCAACAGTAACGGATTTCAATGAATTATATGTTTTAGTTATTATATATAATGGATGAATGCATTCGCCAAGAATAACTTTCCTGTTATAGATTAAAAAGAAAAATATGTTGGATGTAGAAAAAAATTTAAACTTGTTCGTGTTTCTCGCTGATGAATTATTTTAACTTTTAAAGTTGCATGACGCGAACAAGAAAAAAAAATGGAAGAAAATGAAGATGAAGGAAAATAACGTATATGGCTTAAAAAAACAGAAAATTTAATACCACAGATTAAATAAACCTATATTAACTAGTTCCAAGTATGAATGCCGACCATAAATGTAAGTGAACCCAACAAGACTTATTTGCGGAAAGATTTCAATCGCTTGGCGTCCATTAGGGAGATAGAGCGGTGCAGTTCATGACTGCTTTGGATATTATGTTTGCCCAGATCAATACGGCTTAGGAGCAAACGAGGCGGATTTGCATGCGACTGAATCTTTGCCCTCTCTGTTTACAGACAATGTTGCTGAAGCCGTGCACGAAATTCGCCGTTGCCCCGATGGGGAACGATTGATAGCTATTACCTCCCTTGCAAGAGATCTCGTGCGCGGTCGTAAATCACTGGGTAACCTCAGGAAATGCTCGTGCATGCATTAGTTTGAACATGCACTGCTTGTTTTCGTTTAAAAGAGAATAAGAATTCAGGCGCATCTCAGAACAGTCGAAGAAAAACGTTAAGTACTGTACATGTGAAAGCATCTTTTGTCGGCAAGGTAATTTTTATATTTTAATGATCTTTCAAAGCAGTGATCTTTGTCCAGTAATGTACGCAAACAAATGCAGTTATCTACCTGTAGCTTGCTGGAAGACAAAAGAAAAATAGTGTTTCACTTTTGAAAACAGAGTATAGCCCTCCTTAACCAGAACACCGCAAGCAAAGGTAGAAGCCCATACCTTAGGAGTAGTGATAGAAAAACAATCACTGAACAAAGCGACCTAAGCAATGCTAATCCATTAGTGTTAATAAGAGGCGGAAAGCATTTTCCCGGATGTAACCAAGTACCGGGACCTTTCCTTGAAAAATCGGGACGCCATGTCTTAAAAACTCATTATGTTTCCCACACCCAAGTACTGGATAATTACTAATTAACCTCACCTAACACAACTTGACCTAACCTAACCTAACTTAAAGGGCACCGAAAAAAAAAACGGGGCTGGTGAAATACTAGCATACGTCACAGGAATTTGCAGGCAGGGTGTCTTCTTGGCAACCTAATAGATAGATCCCTCCCGTCCAGGTCAAAGAACAGTGTCCCCGTTTCTGCAGTAAAGTAACTCATTGCTTTCCTTCTCCATTTAATTCATTCTCTCCCTTTCTCCTCGTTCAGTCCCCTCTGTATCTCCCATGTTTATTGATTTTAATGATGGCACGTTATCCGTTTCTTTCAATTGTTGTGCAATGCCTACCTTTCAAGTTGATTAATTTAAGTTCTAAAAAGTAAGGCTTAAGAAGCTCTTCCAGTGAACTTTTGCATAATTCACATACTTTTTTTTTTAAATGACATCTCTTAGTTTTCTTCAGATTTTACCGCAGATGTTATTTACCATCGTCTAAAAATAAGGCTTTAAAAGTAAACTTGAAACCTTTTCCCACATCTGTTTTACAGTGTCCTAGAGCGAAGGGAACCGTACCCGAGGACTGACTGAGTTTCGTCCACTTTCGTCCTTTCCAAAACATAGATACTCAAGAGGGATGCTTCTGTATGAGGCGTGAGTAATTTTCCCATTTCTCAGGTTTTGCCGTGAGTTAGCTATCCATTGTTTCTTAGCCAAACATTTTGTACTGAATTTTGGTATAAATTAAGTGCATCATAAACTGCAAATTGTATCATGGAAGCTCGATTCAATTTTTTCTCTCTTCAACATTTCCAATAATAGCTAGTTTTTATACTTTAAGCGGCGACAACGCTCCTCATTTCAGATAATAAAAAAAGCAGTTGCATGTCGGGGAATGCAAACTTCCATTTCAGATTTCCTACGTCACTTCAACTGTCTATCACTTGTACAAAAAATTCGAATTATTTCTGTTTCTCGTGGATTTCTCACTTTCCAGCGTTTTCTGTCGTATTGTTTCTGGAGGAATGTAAACAAGTAAAGCTAACAATTTGAAGCGAATGATATGAAAATCGTGTCTTTCGTTGATTTAAGTTTATTTATTAATTTCTGTTGGAAACCGTGTTCTCAATTTATTCCGTTGGACAGGGTTCCTACAAGCATTTTGGCTGAGAGGGTCATTTATTTTTTAACAGGTTATCAGAGACGCAAAAATATTGATTGTGAATTTCCAGAAAAATTTCCTTAACGTGAGTACGTTTGTAAAAAGTCCGACATTTATTTGTGACCCGTCCACTTAGTAAAATTGCCTAGATTTTTTTTGAAAGTTTCTCCATTAGCCAGAGTGTTCTCTCTTATTCTTTACACATTTTACGTTTACATTATTCATCTATTAGTCTATTGCACCAATTTAGTTGAGTGGAAGCGCTTCACAAAAGCGCAAAGGATAAATGACTGGACTTACAAAGTTTAGTCGGAAATTAATTAAATGAACAAGCATACCGGGGTCAATCACATTCCGTCACTTTAATAAAAAGATATTTTGGTACAGACTTTAAAGACTTCAAGCATACAGATGGACGGGCATCGAATGTTTGGACTGATTAAATTTACGTGTTTTCGGGAAGAAGACAGTTCTTTAGCTACATAATAAAGTTACAAACTTACTGAGGATACTACGGAGAAACATACCTTGGTTTAATAAACTCAAAGACGCATATATAATATATATATATATATATATATATATATATATATATATATATATAATTATATATATATTTATATATATATATATATATATATATATATATATATATATATATTATATTTATATATATATATATATATATATATATATATATATATATATATATATATATATATATAAATATATATATATATATATATATATATATATATATATATATATATATATATATATATATATATATATATATATATATATATATATGTGTGTGTGTGTGTGTGTGTGTGTGTGTGCGTGTGTGTGTGTGTGTGTATTTATTATGCAATGACAGAATGAAAGTAAAGTTATATTTAACAATACCGCAATCAGCTATGGTACGGTCGGACCATCTCTCACCCAAATCAGTAGAAGTGTCAACAGCGAGAGTCGGTTACGAAAACGGTAATATATTCATCGTTTCAATAACTGACAATGATAGGAAGTTATATATTTCCGCTTATGCGTAGGCCTGAATTGAAACGATACATTTGGCTTGAATTGGGAGCGAATTATCGGCGGACGCAGTTGTTTTCATATAATCATCATTTGAAATTAATGCTCATAATCATACGCACTTTTGACGAATGGTGTAACTTTCACTGACATAACGAATTACGAACTGGTATGGAAAGTAAAATTCATTTAATTATGATGAAATTCAATCAAAGTAATAAAACGGTATTTTCAAAAAAGACTAGATACATTTCGGAGATAGGCCTACATCTGTAATAAGAAGTCAATTACCTCATATCCTACTTTACACTCCGTATCGACATGCTCATTCTCTCTCTGTCCGTTGTTGCCTTGTAAGCATATTTGAATATGGATCTCTTAACATGTTTACTCCATATTTCTCTATAACTTCTTACATCAACTACTGTACAGTATTTCGGTTGTATATGGAATGAATGGAAACTAATCTACTTCTCCTAACAGCCTTTTAGTTGATCAGTTTAATTCAAATTTGTATTCAAATGTTTTTTTTTAGTTCAAATTGTCAAATTTGGTTTCATAGAAAAAGAAGTAATTTCTTAATGTTGTGTATTAAACTCTAAACGCTTGGCATTTGCCTCATCCCAACTTACTTGATGGATTTATCTCAGTGCTGATTTCCGTATCTTTCGTTTTTACCATCAGTAGGATTTTGATAGACTACGTCGTAAAGGGAACAATAAACCCTTTTCTACTGGTTTTATTTAGGCCAGTGTTTCGGGGTGGTTTAGTGACATCTACTGCATCTTCCTTTTTTCGTTTGTTCAGGCTTAACGATGATCAGCTTTCAAAGACTAATCTTATAGTTCCCCTTTGGGTTACACCCCACTCGTTTTGGAAAACTGTCAGAAAAGGGGATTGGGAAGGGTCTCTCTCCGTCCTCTAGAGGAAAAAAGTTATATTTTCTAAACCAATGAACCATATACAGTAGAAACATATGAACTAAAATATAGTATCTGAATATAAAATACCTGAAGGTGATTGTGAAATAATCATTATTCTGGATGAACATTTGAATAAGAATTGCATCATCCTACGAGACAAAAAAATGCAAAGACGTGAAGGAATTGTTGATGATTCATAACACAAGAAAATTAAAATTACGCATACCACGCAAAATTGATTGTTTCAAATCTCCAGTTGAAGTGGTCATTTTAGCCCAATATTTCTAAAATATGGAATATACTAAGAAATTATGTCAGATCCCTGTAGGAGAGCTCGTAATTTTCGCTTATCGTAGTTCTTCTAACTTCAGTTACCTACCTGAAATAATCCAGGACAATAGTCAGAGACATGAAAGGCAACCTGTTGTGAAGAAAAGAATACATCTTCTCAATGTTGTTTTCTCATGCTCTCAGCTTAAATTTACTGTCTTAAAGTGATCGTGATGGTGTTTGGCTGTTTTTAAAGAAATCATTAAAGCTTGACTAAAAATTTACAGTTATTGTTATTCTTTTGTTGCGCAATGATGCAATCAAATTGTTTTCTTTGCATCCCGCCGTCTTCGTCTCCTGCGTCTTTCCCATATCCGGTAGTTTCTTATGAGACAGCAGGACAAATGAAAAAGAAAGTAGCTGTGGCATTTACTCTGTATGTAGAAAATTTGATATCGCCATTGTTTTCTTACAGGGTGCTTGTTTGTTAGCGTAAGTAAAGGAAACGATTGTAACAAGACTTTCCCCAGGTCAGTCAGATAGGGGGGCTTGCAAAGGTTGACTTTTCGTAAATTCTACTCGGTGAACTTCCTTTTGCATACTGTTGGGATATTAACACCATCTAGTAATGCATGTTGATCGCAATTTTCATCTGTATTCATTATATTGTTTGTTAATGGGTTAGAATGGCTCCTTTTTGATCTTTTGCAAAATTAGATTAAGAAGTATAATACAAAAAGTATAAACATATCAATCATAAACGATACAGCAATGAGGAACTGGAATATATGCTTTCAAGTGAACATGAAATAAACAGACTTCAGCAAAATTAGTATAAACACTCCAGTATATTATTTTTTGAATAAAATCCTCCCAAAACAATGTAAACATGTCTCTCTTGATCTGCGAAGCTCACATCTCGAAGAATGTAAAGTGATAACAATATTATTAGTCTGGCCTCGGGGGTTCTTGCTAGTGCTATTATCTTCAACGCGTACAGTCGCTCATTATGGTAATTATCATAATCTAATGATTCGAAATGACCAGACTGACCTGATGCGCCAACGGTAACTGAATTACATTCTTGTTTCGTTGTTGTTAGTGTCAACCATTATACACAATATCCAAGTGAATTGCTAACGGTGTGGATACTAGAGAAACGGTATAAATACCTTTAAATTGAAGAAATGTATTTTTTATTTACTTTTCCCAAAATCTTGGGACCGCTGAACATTGTAGATAATCTCGTTACGCTTTGCTTTTATATCCTCTAGATAATCATATACATACGTACATGAATATATGCACAGATCTTAGGCACAGACACCACACACACACACACACACACACACACACACACACACACACATATATATATATATATATATATATATATATATATATATATATATATATACCTAATGTCACTTTCATTATACTGCTTAACTTATACCAAAAAAGAAAACAAAAGGAAAACAACTTTCTAACTCGTTTTTCTAAGTGCATCATACTAAATTTGCAGCACATCCTCCTCTCTCTCTCTCTCTCTCTCTCTCTCTCTCTCTCTCTCTCTCTCTCTCTCTCTCTCTCTCTCTCTCTCTCTCTCTCGCGCACACACATACATATACATACACACAATCATGAATTCGCCGTCTATTTATCTTGCTCTGTTTCCTTCTTGGGAAATAAATACCAATGGAGAGTCTGTGCATTTTCATTGCCATCTGAATTTTATTGCGCCACTAGGAAGGGAAACAAAAGAACCCTTTTATTTTTGTTCTTGAGGGAGGGTATCACGTTCATCACACGACCAGATGGTACTTTTGTGTCCAAAGAGAAAAGCGTTCTCCGCATACCTCACCTCTAAGATGGGCTACGTGGGCAACGGAAATACTTTTCCCTTAGGGGGAATAAGTTCCATCAGAGAAGCGTAATAGTTTTCTCTCTTTCGTTTATCACACTTTCGTAAAGGTTTTCTCTTGCTTCCTTTCTACTTCTGCATCTTCAGTTCTTATTTACGTCACGTATGTTTACGGATTTACGACAAATAATGTCTTACACTTTAACTAATACCACCTCTTTGGAAACATCAAATTTTCTGCCTTTCTCACAACCCCCTGCATGCCTATTTTTCTTTTTCTTTTTTGGAGAGAGAAGTTTCCTATAAAGGTTAGAGGGAAGTACACCCCACTATCTCTTGAATACCAGAAATTTGAGGAAAGAAATGGAGCTGAACTGAGTAATCCGAAAATTTTTGGTTTTTCAGCAGATAAGTATGGAAAGGGGCTTCCAAATAGGTGTTGCTTGTTGAGATAAGGAGTTATAATGCTGGAAAGAAACAGTGTAAACAAAGCGTTATTGGCGAAGAGATAAGAAATGGCTCACCAACTGCGTTTTGGATCAACAATTTGATTCATCCCCCTTCATTTATGACAGACAACCAGGTTTACAACATAACTGAAGTACAAGCATATATTTTTCTATTTGGATAACTGCACTCCAAGGGCGATAAACCACAATCTTCCTTTCTTTAATGCGTTTGTTAACTAATTTAACTTGATTTTGGCAGCAGGAAAAGAATAGCTAAAACCGATGAATATTGCTGAAAGAAATACTCCCTAAGCTAATCAGTCTTCTGTTTACAACACTCTTTCCATGCTTATATCAACAGCGTAGAAAGGGCTCTAACCAAACATCATGTTTTTGCCTGAGTAAAGTTTGTTAATAGATATTGCAATAAGGAATCATATGCCTTATTCAATTTATATAACAATTACCAAGTTTTTGCCTGAATAAAGTTTGTTAATAGATATTGCAATAAGGAATTATTTGCCTTCTTTTATTTATATAACAAATTACTAAGTTCTGGTAGTGTCATTAGCTTTTCTTTTAGAAAAGCAATCTATAAAACAGTTTTAATGCTTTTCATAATTCCCATTACACTTATATCTTTTCACTTCTGGCTCTGAATATAATTAATTCGTTTTATACTTCAATGATGCAAAACTAACATTGGAACTGAGGTACCCCGAAAATTCAGTTTAGATCTTCTACTGTTCAAAAAAGGAATGATGATGAAGAGAATTAATCAAATAATTAATTTTCTTACGGAAGAAATCCTGAATTAGGAAAGAAGTATCTTGCTTTTAATGTCGTCTATATTTTGTGAATAGTTTATATGCGTATTTACTAAAAAAAAAAAATCGCAGTGCTTTCATGAGAAAACAAAAACCAGTCTGTGATGCGATTTGGTATTTGTTCTCTTATCTCTGTTTCAGTAATTTCGCAATTGGGTATTAATAGACAAGCTTGTTTAACGTGTTACAGCCTTTTAGCTCATTTCCATATGAATATTTACAAGATTTTTAGTAAAGAGATTAGCTCATTTTTGGGCGAAAACATTTGACGCTGCTATTCATATTATCTCATCGTATGAGAGTAACGCGCGCATTCATTAATTTCCTCCTTTCACACAGGTTATGTCAATATACCAACCATTCTAGGAAACGTTGATACGCAGAAATAAGTACTAAATGTTCCAGTGGAAAATTTTTCCATGGAAAATACAATAACTTTTGAGCTGTCGTTCTAGAAGTTAACGTCTCCGGGAATAAACAGAGCCGGCAGATGGATATATATATATATATATATATATATATATATATATATATATATATATATATATATATATATATATATATATATATATATATATACAGTATATATATATATATATATATATATATATATATATATATATATATATATATATATATATATATATATATATATACATACATACATATATATATACAATTTCTGATTTGAACAGTGAATGCGAAATGACGTATAACCAATGTAAAAAATCATGTGCAATTGTCTTTTTTTATATTTCTGTTTCTCTGTTTTTCTAAGAGCCAGATTTTTTTACAGTTATAACGAGAGTTTTTATATAATTCATTTATAATAAAAAGAATTGCTAAGAAATTAGTATGAAATTGTTACATTTTTTTACCTACTTTGATCTTTCATTGTGGCAAGATATGGATGAAATGAACCAGGATTAACATTTTATATACAGTATATCTATCTACTAGAATAAAACGTAACTGAAGTAATGAGCCTCCAGATAATACGTTACTGGTTGGTTCTGGAAAAAGTTTGCACGTAAAACGAAATAAAAAATCATAAAACGCTCTTTTCTATGATTAACAATACTGCTCTCTCTCTCTCTCTGAGTTATTTTCCTGTCAGTAAACCAAATATGAATTGAAATTAAACGAGCAAGACTAATTACATCTAGGGCCTAGACGCTAACTTAAATATTGTTGTTGCCATGGAAGGGGGCAACTATTTCTCGCGTAGGTTAATTGAATGCGGCAGCGTCAGACCTTTTAAGAAATTCCCCTCGCGGATAATTTCAGCCATTTACGCCCTTTTAGTTCTTAGTTGTTGTTCGTTCTTATGCTATTCTAGTACATTAATTTGATATTTTATGCCACGTATCGATATGTTACTTTTAATCTATTTGTTTACAAGATCATTTTTCATAAAACTAGGTTTTATCATTCATTAAATATTATCAAGGCGTTCACTGATCAAGACAGTGTTTAGTTATAAGTTAATTTAACTAATAACGAATTTAATTGTAAATAAAATGCCAAAGTACCTGAGAAGAATCCTAATGTTAATTACTTTTTTTATTATGCACTCGTATTTTTTCAATTTTAAGTATGATGACCATCATTTGTTCTATAGGTACTTATTCAATAAAGATTCGTTACGCAAGTAGACATTATGCACTTTACCTTGTTATTTATACACCGAAATAAAATTATCAAGAGCACGTCTGCCATTCATATAAATATACTTTGAATGAGAGAGAGAGAGAGAGAGAGAGAGAGAGAGAGAGAGAGAGAGAGAGAGAGAGAGAGAGAGAGAGAGAGAGAGAGAGAGAGAGAGTGTGAATACGTACAAATGCATCTTAATTTAAGATACAGATCACACTGAAATTTCTGTTTATACATCAAGAGCTTAGAATAGTGTGAAAGGGAAAGACTCACTTTCCTTCAGTGTGACAATTATTGTTCACTAGACATATTTAAGTAATACTTCAAGTTCAAATTAGAAATTACACCGAAATAAAAAAAAAAAAACACACACACAGACAAAAATAAGGCATAATTCATCCAACTCGAAACTTGAATCTCCCTCTGGCACCAGTAAATATTGTCTAAATCTGTAACGCGATACGTGTTTTCAGTTTTTCTGCCATTCACTTTGTGAGTCTTTTACCCTGGGGCTTGCAGTTGAATTTTCTAAATCTGCAGTAAATGGCTGGATGGCAGTAGGTCCAATTTTGACAGTTTAAAAGCAATATGTGTAACGATCTTCGTCTCGTAAATGGTCTTTAGATCTGCCTGGATCAAGAGAGTGCGAGCGTCACATTTTACGACCTATTTCCAAATAAACTCCTGTATTCGAGGGAAAGATATCAGTGAGGATCAGGTTGCAAATGGAATGCTTTTGGATATCTGTGAAATAAGAGATAACAAATGTGTCAAGCATTCAGTAAGGAGGAAAAAGAATATCATGTTTCCATATTACTGATATTGAAATCTGAGACGATTGTCATTGAATGAAAATTAATCCTTTTTCTTTTGCATTACCAAATGGAGCGAACAATGAGAAAAGTCAGGTCTGAATACAAACGATAGATCTTTTTTTATATTTTTTCTCCTGTAAATGTGTTCAGTACATCTGTGAAAATTGCTATACAGCGATATATCGGCTGAACATTGTTTAATTCTGTAATGAATTTAGTTCGATA
>JANJGK010000013.1:4598716-4611216 GCA_039081455.1 Macrobrachium rosenbergii
TACATATATATATATATATATATTATATATATATATATATATTATATATATATATATATATATATCAAATTTACCTACGCAGCAGGAAAACTAAAAAAGACCTGCACAGGACCAGGTACTAGTGGAAAATGAAAGTATATAGCAAGGATTGACAGGTGACTGAGTGAATCTTTATCAGCCTGAAAAGGATGAATCTTGAGGAGTTTTGGTTGTTTGCGACCTAACAGACATTAGGTTAATAGAAGCCTCTTATATAATTTCTGCTTGCTTCTTTACGTGATAGTTATGTTATCAGGAACTACTGTCTAATTGCAGGTGTCTCATCAGCGGCAAAAAATTAAGAGAACAGAACGGGTGAAAACGCTCTCTCCTCAGATTCTCCCTCCCCATTTCAGTCTCCATCTGACCACCATCCGTTGCATTTCCTGTGAACAAATCTCGACGAGACTTCAGTATTTCCAAGGTACGCCCCTTTCACTACTTTCTACAGCGGATCTTACCATTTCCAAACTTCGTTTTCAATGGGATTAAAAGTGACATAGATTCGTTGGCAGACTTTACAATGTACCATTTTCCAATAAGAATGTTTTAAAAAAAGATAAAGAGATTCTAGAATTTTGGCATTTGGCAGCTGTTATGCCCTATGTTATTACCATTAAACAAAGTGAGGCTCTATTTTTTAACATCTCACATTTGTTCGTGACTTCCGCTGATTTTAACTTATCAGGTCGTGAAATATTTAGATACCTCAAAACTTTATTATGACTTCTGATTTCAACCGCAATTTCATCCCACCAAGGTCTCGTTGTCATCGCTTTATTTTGTTTGTAAGTTTAAATGACATTCACGAGGCATAAAAGACGCAGAATAAAATTTGTGCACACTGATATTGTGGGGTTTAACTCTGAGGAATATTTACTGCACAAGCCTCGGGCATAGATCACGCGCTGGTGACAGATCGTAACTTTGGAATCCCGGAGATATTCATTAAGACGCTTCACCCCCGTAGCCGGGTTGTGCAGTCAGTTCACCTCATGCGGTGCACTGTAGGCATCACTTAAGGTTCTTTGCAGCTTGCCTTCGGCCCTAGCTGTAACCCCTTTCACTCCTTTTACTGTATCTCCTTTCGTATTCTCTTTCTTCAATCTTACTTTCCACCCTCTCGTAACAATTGATTCATAATGCAACTGCGAGGGCTTCCTCCTGCTACACCTTTCAAACCTTTGACTGTCAATTTCCGTTTCAGCGCTGAATGACCTCATAGTAGGTCCCAGTGCTTGGCCTTTGACCTAAATTCTATTTTCAATTCAATTCAATGAACATCTTCACTCATCAACATTATTTCATTTAGTATTTAGTTTTATCTTCTGAGCAGTATTTTGAGCGATATCTCTCGCATAATCGAGGAAGTATTTATCCTACATGTTACAGAAAATCGAGTCAACTTTAATTTAATTTTATGGCGTCATTTTTTGTTTGCGATAAAGGAATGCGCTTTAGAAATATGATAGAATGTGTTTTCTCCCATTCCCGGGTTACTTTGCTTCGCTCAAGACGCCAAAAATAAACCTTGTATTCATAGACGGCCCGGGAGCATTTTCCAAGATATAACCGAGCACCAGGATCTTCCTTGAAAAAAGCGGGACGCATATTTTAAAAACTAACCATAGAATTTTCTTGAAAATAATCTCATTATTTCTCCCACACCCAAATTTCCGACTAGTCTATTTGCACCCACCCTAACCCAACCTAACCTGGTTCAATACCAGAATACATCTCGGGAATTTGCGACCGGGATTTCAAGTTTAGAGAACAACCGAGCTATTTTGTACATTTGACTCCAGTTTTTATGAAACTTTGGGGCAAAAAAAAAAAGAACGTATCTTTAATTATGTTTTTCATACTTCCACTTTTTTTCCGAACATTACTTTTATAGGTAAGTTCCATTTTCAATACAGCTGTTCAAAACTTTACTTCTGTGAATTGTTATTCCACATATTGTTCCCCTGCACTTCTTATGGGTTGATCCATTAGCAATATTCTCTGATGGCAAAAGGCCACTATAATTTACAATGAACGAACGATCTTAAGGCTTTTTTTTGTCAGATATTTTCGGAAGAACTTTCTCTGTATGGTTGGAATAACATCTGTATAAAAAATGTTTATATATATACATACATTATATATATATATATATATATATATATATATATATATATATATATATATATATATATATAATATATATATATATATATATATATATGTGTGTGTGTGTGTGTGTGTGTTTGTGTGTGTGTGTGCGCGCGCGCTTGTGTTCATACAGATATTTATCATTAGTGTGATAACTTCACTGTCGAAAGTGAATGGAAAAAGACATATTTTGTGTATTGTAAACATAATGCATTATGCTTGTCTTTGATATCTGCCAATTTCTTACCAGACGAAGTTTTGCGACTCTAAAATATGTATGTCTCCTCAAAAATTGTTTGCGTTCTATAATGAGTTATACGTTTTATTTCACAAATGAGGCTTACATTATAAGAAGATAGAGAGTCATAAATAAAGGAAGACATTATTAGGAAAGAAAGCCTCTAAAAACCTTCCGTGGTCAGAAAGGAAATAAGGTTAGCATTTTATTCGAAAATATGAAATTATGCTTCGGATATATCTGTTATAAGACAACCAGCGCTAAAAAAAAAGAGATTTTTCTGTGAGTGCTTGAAAATGAAAATGTTTCATGAGGATTGAAGTTTTGAAGAAATATATTTTTTTTTCGAGTATATTCTTTGAGTCCATTCTCACCGTGAAATCATTATGCATCGTGTAAAGCTTCTTGAATATGACAGATAATGTTCCTACTAGGCTGTTGTCTCATCGTTTTCTTTGTGTTCAAACGGCGAGGTTAGATCATATAAGTGACACAAAAGAATATTATCTGGTAATTTTTGTGTTATTGCGATGTATGTTGGAAACAAACGAATATCTGTGTGGCTATGATACCTAAGCAGTTTCCTTTAAAAATTGATGTTCACTAGTTTACAGATAACGATTGCATAACATTTATCAGTATATATATATATATATATATATATATATATATATATATATATATATATATATATATATATATATATATATATATATATATATATATATAAGTGTCATACAATCGTTAACTGAAAATTGCTGAACGTCAATTTTTAAAGGAAACTTTTCAGGTATTGCAGTCACACAAATCTATATGCTTGCAACGCGCATGCAATGACATGCAAATTACCCCATGTATAACACCATCGAATCATTCTGTGTTTCATATATGTATTTGTAATTTAAATCAAACGCACATTTTGAAAATTAAACATAAAAGGGGGATTAAATTGCACACTCATTGTCCTGTTTTTCATGCAGTGGACATTATTGATTTGGTTCGACAATAAGTTTTATCCTCGATGTAGGAACAAAGGCACCGGTTTGTTACCTGCTTTGTTCCCAAAAATGCTGTAAATATTAATACGCATTATGTTCATTTTGGTATTAGGTCATTATTTGAAATTGAATGAGTATACATGTATTTATTATTTGCAGACTATATTAAACACACACACACACACACACTCACACGCACGGAGACACACACACACACACACACACACACACACACACACACACACACACACACATATATATATATATATATATATATATATATATATATATATATATATATATATATATATATATATATATATATATGTATTAATATATGCATATATATATATATATGTATATATATATACATATATATATATATATATATATATATGTATATGTATATATATATTCATCTTCATATATGTATATATATACATACATATATATATATATATATATATATATATATATATATATATATATATATATATATATATAGAGAGAGAGAGAGAGAGAGAGAGAGAGAGAGAGATAGAGAGAGAGAGAGAGAGAGAGAGAGAGACAGAGAGAGAGAGAGAGTGAGAGAGAGAGAGAGAGAGAGAGAGAGAGAAAGTTTAATGCTAGACCATATTATTCAGTATTTTAACAGATCTGGGTTCTTTAGACGTTTTGTCTTTATGATCTAGGACAATGAGAGTCAAGAACTTTGGAGAGATGAAAGGTAATACAAATACCTCGGTTTGTGCAAAATCTTCTTTCTTTCTTTGTCTTAAAAGAACAGCGCTCAACATTTTATTGTGAAAGGCAAAAGATAACCTGAACAATAATCAAAGGCTTTTTATCAATGCTTTCAAGAGTTCTCTTCCCCTCTATGAATAATAATCTCCAATCAAGAAAAGTATATGGATAAAAGCAGGAAGAAACAAGTAAAAAATGGCTGAAGTTTCTTAGGTGCAATCGAGTTTTCTGTACAGCCGCTACAGCGTATAATCAAGATTACCGAAAATAGATCTACCTTTCGTTGGTCTCGGTATAATGCTGTATGAGCTGAGGCCCATGAAACTTTAACCACGGCCCGGTGGTGGCCTATCCTATATCGTTGACAGAAGCACGATTATGGCTAACGTTAACCTTAAATAAAATAAAAACTACTGAGACTAGAGGGCTACAATTTGGTATGTTTGATGATTGGAGGGTGGATGATCAACATACCAATTTGCAGCCCTCTAGCCTCAGTAGTTTTTAAGATCTGAGGGCTGACAGAAAAAAGTGCGGACAGAAAAAGTGCGGGCAGAATAAAGTGCTGACGAACTGACAAGGCCGGCCCAATGATTTTCTTTTACAGAAAACTAAAAGGGAGAGAAGAAAAAGAAAACATGGAAACTTAAGTTAAAACACTAAAATGTTTACCAGTTCGTAGTAAAATTCGCTCAAAGATTAAAAAAAAAAATGGTAGGGTGACTTCGAAAAACAATTTACACGCAAATGAGAAAGTCCCCTAACTGAAAAGGGCATTACAAGAGACAGAATGTCAGTACCTGAAAAAAAGAATAAGTTTGTTTTGTTGCTTTTCTGAACCCTGGATTTTAAACATCGACAAAAGAAGCCATGCTGAAAAAAAAAATGCGAACTAAAGTTTTCTTGTCTAAAAGCAGTAACAAACTTCAGACCGTTACAATGGTCACTGCATGGTGACGCTACTATTTCTGCTCTAGTTGATGACACTCATTACACTCACTGAAACCAATAAAGAAGAGAAAGAAATCTGACTGGCTCATAGGTAAAGAGTGCTTTGCATCTAATTATCGAGTTTTTTCGCTTCATCTTTCCCCAATTAGGAAACGATACGTGCGGAGATTTTTTTTTTTTTTTGCTCTGATTATCAAGGGGTTTTTCCTTTCGCTTTTAGCAATAAAATGAAGCATCACTTTTTAGTTTTCTGTAAAAGAAACTATTGAGTTGGCTTTGTCTGTCCGTCTGCACTTTTCTGTCCGCCCTCAGATCTTAAAAAGTACTGAGGCTAGAGGGCTGCAAATTGGTATGTTGATCTTCTACCCTTCAATCATCAAACATACCAAATTGCAGCCCTCTAGCCTCAGTAGTTTTGATTTTATTAAGGTTAAATTTAGCCATAATCGTGCTTCTGACAACGATATAGGACAGGCTACGACCGGGCCGTGGTTAAAGTTTCATGGGCAGCGGCTCATACAGCATTATACCGAGACCACCAAAAGATAGATCTATTTTCGGTGGTCTTGATCATACGCTGCACAGAAAACTCGACTGCGCCGTAGAAACTTCGGCGCATTTTTTTACTTTTTTATTTTTTTTGAGGCTTTTTTATCCTGGCATGAAAACATTTTGAATTTATAGGGACTGAAAATTGTTTTAACGCAATACATATTAAGGTGTTCCATCTTCCACACTTATGGCTATTTAACGTGTTTGATTTTAATTGTCTTTATGAATGTTGAACAAAGAACTCAAGTATTACAAATATAGACTATGATTTAAAAATTTTCATCTATAAAATCATGTTAGCTACTCAGTTTATGAAAATGTAGGTCGGTTCAATAATTTTCATTTTATTAGATTTACTTACTCGCATAAACCTTATAAATTTAGTATTTGGGTGTATATCATTTGGGATTTTCATTAAATTTTTAATCTTCCACAAACAGAAAATATAACGTATGATCTGCTGTCTCTATAGACTTACGTTCATGAAAAATTAAAATTCCACAATAAGTATAAGTGGAATAAGTAAATAAAATATAGTATTTTATTAAGATATTTGTCATTTTGGACTAGTCACTAATCCTTTAAAATTAAAATACAACGGACATGCAATGAACTAAAGCGATTTTTTTTTTTTGCATCTTGATAGCCTGCGTAATTGAATATCTTAATATTTTATATTTCTATGGTTTTTTATCATATGAAAAATACCAAATGTTCCCTCATTCTTCCTTAACTATACATTAACCAATAATTTATAAGGAAAATAGTAAAATACTTTGCAGAAAATACCAGGTAGAGAATAAATAAATTAAAAATAAATATATGAAAAAAATTTTTGGTTATATAAACTTCTAAAATCATTTATATAAAACTAATGTAAAAACTAATCACTTTCGTTTATGCCTTTGATATACTTAACATGACCGACGACAAATCGGAAATTACATTTTACCTGTGAATAACCTTCATTTCGGGCTGTATAATTGCAACACCGGCAGATTCCGTGACATCTGTCATTTGACACCTTTTCCAACACATTTACTCGGATAAATAAGAACTGTGATACCCGGAAAATTGCAAAAGACAAAACGTAATTGCATGTTGCACGATGCAGTGTCATCAAGTTTCCTTACGCTTTGTAGGTCATTTCAAACAAGTCACTTGAAACTCGTACCCAGTTTATCAGAGGCGAGGTTTTAAATTAACCGCGTTCAGGTTAAAATAAAAGATACTGGTATGTTCTTTATAGAGGGCATTTAATCAGAAAAGTAATGTTAAATAACCACACAAAGAATTAATTAGCATTTTTAGCTCATTTCGTTAAAAAAAAAAAAAAATCGGAGTATGCAAGCTATTCATAACGCTTTCTTGGAGAAGGCATTTGTCATATGGCATTTTGGTTTTGTGCTGCCCAGTCAAGTACAACCTCTCTCTCTCTCTCTCTCCCTCTCTCTCTCTCCCTCTCTCTCTCTCTCTCTCTCTCTCTCTCTCATGAGGAAAAGTCACCGTCCCGATATTTTAGCTGAAATTTCACAATAAATTTAGAGCGAAGGACCCTCTTAAGCAAGCATGTCAGAGCAAACTTGCATATCACAGGAATTGATTTGCAGCAACGTTTAGAAACAGCTGTTTGCCGCCATTAATCACCCCGAAAAGAATTTTCTACCTAAATTCTGGAGAAGATGGAGCAACACTGATGAATGTTATATTTGCATAAAATGTATAACATTATAAATATTCCTTGTAATCGTAAAGGATTCATGGGTGAATGCCGAGTAAAGGATAATTTTCAGAAAAATATTTCAGTGACAAATACAGATTAATTACAGTTACCTGCTACATCCGGGTAGCATTTTCCCCAGATGTAACCGAGTACCGGGACCTTTCCCTGAAAAAAGTGGGACGCCATATCTTAAAATCTAGCCATAGATTTTTTTTTTAAATAATCTCATTACGTTTCCCACGCCCAAATTACTCATGCTTTTGTCTTAACTAACCAACCTAACCTAACCCAACACTAACCAAACCAAGGGGCATGGCAAAAAAAAAAAGAAAACCCGGGGCTGGTGCAATACTCGCATACATCTCAGGAATTTGCATCAGAAGGATAATATGTTCAGGAGTAAATTGTCTCTGCGTCAGTTCCAGCTGATCTAGGCCTTTTCCTCTCATTGAACATGAGATGTTTTTCCCGTATTAAGCCATAATAATTTTTTGAGATTTATCGACTCCTTGTTACTTTTTTCAAAATGACCGACTCTTTTAGTTCTCCGGTATTATCATGCGCATCCCCAAATAGTATTACTTCAAGTTAATTTATATTTTTATTAACCGATAATTCCAGTGATAAAAACCGTTAAATTTACTTAAAAAACAAAGGTTCTGGTCTTCATTTACCAATATCACGTATATACGCTATTTGTTTTAGTTTTTAGAGAGAGAGAGAGAGAGAGAGAGAGAGAGAGAGAGAGAGAGAGAGAGAGAGAGAGAGAGAGAGAGAGAGTAATAAGACACAGCGCTTCGCATTTGACGTGACAATCAGGATGTGAACAAGCAGGAAACGAAAGGAAAAAGTTAATTTTTGTTCTTTTTTACATATAATGAAATAATAGCAACTTGACTTATAAATGTCATTTTCCAAAAACATTCAGTCTTTGAAAATTATTCCTCGCAAACCAACATGTTTTTTCGGAAGTCCTCAGCTATACATTTTTTGGGGGGGAATGGGAATTTCTTATCATAGAACGTAGGTAGACGTCTGGTCAGTTGGTAAATAGCAAATATACCCCTTTTTACAAAGGTGGAATATTGCCTCTGATATATATTTTAGTTTTCTGTAAAAGGAAACTATTGCGCCGGCTTTGTCTGTCCGTCCGCACTTAATTCTGTCCGCCCTTCTTCTGTCAGCACTTTTTTGTCCTCCCTCACATCTTAAAAACTACTAAGGCTAGAGGCTGCAAATTGGTTTGTTGATCATCCACCCTCCAATCATCAAACATACCAAATTGCTGCCCTCTAGCCTTAGTAGTTTTTATTTTATTTAAGGTTAAAGTTAGCCATAATCGTGCTTCTGGCAAACGATATAGGATACGCCACCACCGGGCCATGGTTAAAGTCTCATGGGTTGCGGCTCATACAGCATCATACCGAGACCACCGAAAGATAGATCTGTTTTCGGTGGCCCTTGATTATACGCTGTAGCGGCTGTAGGCTACAGAAAGCTCGATTGTCATTTTTTACTTGTTTTGTTACAAAACTGATTTCATAATGCATTTGGAGAACGCGGCTCTCTTGTCACTTCAGACCAATTGCAAGAAAGATAGAGAAATTTTGCACCTGTATAAGCTGAATTTAAATTATTTCCCAGTTAATCTAAATAAATGAAAAATATTTTTGCAGTGACATTTCACAAAGATGTTACACGGGTAACAATTCAACTACTGTTCCCGGAGAGTTGCCATTTACCTGTCGTCTCTCTCTCTCTCTCTCTCTCTCTCTCTCTCTCTCTCTCTCTCTCTCTCTCTCTCTCTCTCTCTCTCTCTCTCTCTTTGCTAACTGCTTTCTTTTTATTTGCTCATCAGTCTTTCATCCCTTTCTACTTCTTTGCAAATTTTTTGCAACAATACATGATACTAAAATTTGGGAAAGCACTGAGCGAATAAGATGAAAACCAAAAATAAAGAAAAATTTACGAAGGAGTAAAAGCAAGTATCACTAAATGCCAAGGGCCATGGGGAAGGGTAAAGACACAGAAGATCGCCAAAATATGAAGGTAGAGAAGCAAAATAAATAGAAACAAAAGCGTTCAGAGATGACAAGTGGCAGTTTAAGAGGAAACCCCTTTATAGAATAATTGAAAGAAGTTTTGGAAATAGGAATACAGAGAAACAATAGCGCTCAATATCAAAGTGTGAAATCGCATTAAAGAATATGTGTATAAATGTATCCGTAAATTATGGGAGGGTAAAGTTTAACATGTGGGTATTTGCCGAGCATAAACCATAGTGAATGTGTTTGTGCATGTATTTACATGCATCTACATATAGCTTAAACGAACAACACACGCGAGGCAGCTTCTGATACTGGGATAGTCAACTGCTGTAGATGTTTGTTTAAGCTTTGTGCTGAGAAAACCCTTTCATCTAGCAGACCTGTGTTTGGATACTACTTTGATGCTACAGTTCTCTGTCGTATTTTTTCCGATGGAGCATAAACAGGTGAAACTGCCTCCTGAGGAAGAAAGGCGAATATAATAATATTCAGGAAATCTAAAGATATATGAAATAGTAAAAAAAGCTCAATACTTCAATTGCATTTAGATCTTTTAAAATTACTCGAGAATCTTTTGCGCTCTTTTTGATAAAGGTTAAAAAAAAGTCAAAGAAACTACATCGGAGATGATTATCCGAGATCTAGTTATTGATCTTATTTCACTGAACAATTTCGTACGTTTGCGAGGTTTAATCTGCTCCAGGATTTCACTTGCTTTGCGTAGCAGAAATATTCTGTTAAATGCCTTTTTCCTGTTTTGTATTACACGCTTTAAAATTATGGGAGAAAATATTTTCTGTTTGTGGATGATTCAAGTTTATCGTTACGTTCTCTTGAGAGAAGTGATGAGGCTGCAATATAGTTTACTTATATTTGCAGTTCTGTACAGTGTTGTTGCTTATGGATATTGATGGCTGAACAATGAATTCCAAGTACAGTGCGCAATTTCCTTCAAAAGGAATCCTCCCTCACATAACCATTTGTCAATGTAACCGATCCAGCTACGATGATTTTGATACTGGATTTTGATATCAAACTGAAATTCCTATATGGGATAACCTGATTTTGAAACACTTCAAGAAACAATTGCTATTTTTATACTTCTAGTTTCTCAAGAAAAATACCAGCAGACCCAGTAGAGAGAGAGAGAGAGAGAGAGAGAGAGAGAGAGAGAGAGAGAGAGAGAGAGAGAGAGAGAGAAGGGGACGTGGGAGTCTTGTCTTACACGGTTCAGTTGCTAGTCCTTTCATTTGCAATTGTTTGTTGTTTGTTTTTATATTCTTTTTTGCTGCTTTGGTCTCAGGATATATATTAATTTTGTTTTGATGTCATTTGTGCCTCAGCAAACACTCTTCTAATGGAATTTAACGGTTCCATTCGGTTAGGTGTAGTTTTGTTATCGTTCCTGATATCACAGCTAATACAATTGCATTTACACCAATTAGGTGTAACAGCAACGATGAAAGTTAATCCCTCAGTTATTTTCTTTCTTAACTAAGTCAGTGGTAACACGGACAACAATAACTGTATTTTTGATAATGATAGATTGATGATAAACTGAACACCATATATGGAAAAACGATAAAGGAAACTAAATTACAAAAGTGAAGTTAAAGGAACTTCTCTACTGCTTGAAATATCACCAGATACGAAAGAGTAAAGAAAAGACAGACCTCTGGTGAGATCGCAGCCCAAACTCGCGTTTTTGCTGCTTGGTAAAGTGTCACTCTCACGAACTGGATTATGCAACTCTGACTTTTATTTTCCCATTTATTAATAATGAGTTTAATGGGGCAAAGTTTGGAGCTAAAAGATCCAATCCCTGTTAGAACAATTTTGGTAAGATAAATCCCCCTTAGTGGGGTAGCGCCGGCAATGCACCCACGGGAATCACTGTAGGCATTACTAAAGATTCTTTGCAGTGTCCCTTCGGCCCCTAGCTGCAACCCTTTCATTCCTTTTACTGTACCTCCGTTCATATTATCTTTCTTCCGTCTTGCTATCCACCCTCTCCTAACAATTATTTCATAGTGCAACTGCGAGGTTTTCCTCCTGTTACATCTTTCAAACCTACCTACTCTCAATTTCCTTTCCAGCGCTGAATGACCCCCATAGGTCCCAGCGCTTGGCCTTTGGCCTAAACTCTACATTCCATTCCATTCCGATAAGATAACTCTCTGAACAGTCAAGTATTTTCTCGATCAGTTCTCACTAAACTCAGCTCAAACCAGTCACAATGATATTTACGTTTAGTGGAAAAAATAGGTAACGTCATTTTTTATATAGCTAGAAAACAGTTTCTAGCAAAGAAGAGAGTAATCTCATTTTGTGTTTTAATTTCCTTTGCTACAATGAATTACCGACCTCCCATTTTTTATTTTTTTTGTAAAAGAAAACTATTGTGTCGGCTTTGCCTGTCCGTCCGCATTTTTTTTCTGTTCGCACTTTTTTCTGTCCGTACTTTTCCGTCCGTCCTCGGGTCTTAAAAACTACTGATGCTAGAGGGCTGCAAGTTGGTATGTTGATCATCCACCCTCCAATCATCAAACATACCAAATTGCAACCTTCTAGCCTTATTCTTTATTTTATTTAAGGTTAAAATTAGCCATAATCGTGCTTCTGGCAACATAATAGGAATAGGCCACCACCGCGCCGTGGTTAAAGTTTCATGGGCTGGGGCTCTTACAGCATTATACCGAGACCACCGAAAGATAAATCCATTTCCGGTGGCCTTGATTATACGCTGTAGTGGCTGTACAGAATACTCGATTGTGCCGAAGAAACTTCGGCGAAGTTTTTACTTGTTTAAGGTATACATAAACTATTTATGTGACTTTTATTGCTTATGTCAGTCACCATTTTTGCAGCAAATGAAAATTTTAAACTGATAAAGTGAGTCAATCTCAATCACTTCGGTAACTTTCGGTTCCAAAAAAGTTAAGCGCTCTCTAAACGAATTAGGTTCGGATAACTTTATCTTATCTAAACTCCAACGCCGACGCAGTTCGAAGAAATCTTTCATCATATTGAGTCCGAGTTTGTCATCTCAAGTT
>JANJGK010000013.1:4617959-4637959 GCA_039081455.1 Macrobrachium rosenbergii
ATATTAGTTGACTAACACTAAACAATTTTAAATAACATTCCAACATCGAGATACGCAAACACAGAATACTATTTTTAATGCCGTTAGATACAGGAAAAACTAGATAGCAGTAAACTGTATATCCATCCAGAATTCTGAAGGCCAACCATATTCCATTTGCAAGCTATCGCATTCCAAAGCGCATTTAGAAGGCATACAAGGGATATGGAATGAAAATACGGACTTTACGAATGTTCGGGCTCTGTTACAATGTAGATTCATTTGTTTAGGGGCTTAAAAAGCCTATGGTTTACCATGGATTCATTCAGCTTAGGTGTGATAATGGATATTTTCAGAATTCAATTCAACAGGAATGTTGCGCACATATTTGTCACAGACGAAAAGAAAATTATAAATTCCTAGCATTATTGGTCATAATTCGAGTGTGATTATGTGCACAACGATTTCAGATATAATTCCTAAAGTAACTGAAATCTAAATACACCCATTTCTAAACTAACCCACAATAGACGAGAGAGAGAGAGAGAGAGAGAGAGAGAGAGAGAGAGAGAGAGAGAGAGAGTGTCGATGAATTTCAGGAATATTAAGTGCTGACTGCTTTGAAGTAGTAAGGGAAGATCTGAGTTACGGAACAGATTAAATAATCAAGTCGCCAGAATGTATAAAGATATAAAGTAACCATAAGTCAACTGGAGTAATAGTTATTGTAATAAGTGCACATTATGTATTGTATGTGAAGTAAGGTTATTGGCTGTAGGGAAAGGAATCATGATATTTGGAAAATCATTTGTCAATTGAATTCACAGCTATAAAATTAAATACAAAGATTTTTTTCGGTTACATTCTGGTAACAAACTCGCTAAGGAAATGACAGAAAACTAACAAAATTATATAAAAACTATATTTACACCATAACTTGGCACTGGTTGTGAAATATGCGTTTGATCCAAGAATCATTAATTTTCAATTAAGGTGTCAAAAAGCTACATACCACTCGTCTTCTTACGTTTAACATCTGGACCACTGAAGTCAGGTACCACTGGGCTGTAAGGTATTCATCAGCTGATTATAAGTATTTTCTCTATAATTTCCTTTCATGAAAGGGGTCAGTTTCTTTCTCATGTAAAGCAAAGGGAACAACGAACAGAATAAATGGCTTCTGTACACTCAGAGCCAGTTGAGGAAAAGCAGGAAAACCTGGCAGTTTCTGAACCTTTCCCCCTTTGATAGGATCAGGGTGCATTTTGGGGGAAAATCCGAAGTTGATAACTGGTTTTGAAGGCCTAATGCCTCGGACTTCAAAAGAATTTCAAGAAATATAAATACCAGCGGCGACTCGCCGAGTCTAACCGCGCCATCAACGCCGGGAGACGGTAAACAAGAGTCCCGGAGAATTTTGTCGGCATTTTTATCGTCAGGGAATGGTAGCGTTTTTCCAACTTTATGCAAATCAATTTAGACTGACGGGGATTGTTTTCGGGTCGTCTTTGCTAATACGAAATAGTGCTTACAACAAACGATACAATTAAAGCCAGCTCAACAACATAGATATTGGTGAAGGGAAAATATAGCTTGTGGATATCACGTTATGAGAGAGAGGGAGAGAGGAAATGAAATGGTCGAGGACATTTCTGGCAAAAAATGCTTAGGGATAAATTAACAGTAAATGAGCATCAGTTCATGAAAAGGTTTAAATACTAAAGTATATCCCATCCATTGAGGTGTACGTCCTTTTCAAGAGAGTAAGTTTGTCACTATAAATGCTAGTGGTGACCGCCTCCACTTCATAGCTGTAATCCATTTAAAGTGACACTGTCGCCCTCTTCTTAGTTTTTCTTTTGGTTTATCCAAGCCTTTGATGTTTATTGGTAGGTACCCCAGTTACTCCACAAATTTTGTCCGCTGTGCGCGTTACTGTATTTCCTTTATTCGGGTGCTGTAACCTTTTCACTGTATAGTAAGTGGCCAGATTTTGTACCCTCGTTCATACTTGAGTGTTTCATCCCTCCTCAAGGAAATAAAGGTTTTTCTCGTCGGAAACGTCGTCCTTGCATATTTGGTGTGAGTCCTTCTTGTTATGTATATACAGTATATGTATGTATGTATGTATGTATGTATGTATGTATGTATGTATGTATGTATATATATATATATATATATATATATATATATATATATATATATATATATATATATATATATATATACTGTATATCTGTTATGAAGTCCACTTCTTGAAATTAATGTTAACCAACAAAACCGCTTTTCTCCTCTTATCGCCTTCTGGACACACTAAATCATAGAGCTGGTCCTTGAAGAATCGCTGAATAAAAAAAATAAATGTAACTGGCGTCACGTAAGAAAGCGAGTGAGGGTCTGTCAAATGGCAGGGAAGGAGCTTGAAGGGAAGTCAGGGATTTATGAAGTAAGTTAAACGGAAATCCTCGTCTCAAGGGAGCTTCTTATTTGTGTCTCCTCTTTGCTGTCTGGTATAAAGAGAGGGAAGCCTCTTGTATGAGGATAACGGGGTGCTCCTCGTGTATTGTCGTGAAAAGTAGCTGTTTCCTTTTCATGAGTTTTCTATTACGTTTCATGTAATTCTGAAAAAGTGTGTACTTTCATAAATCTAAATAGCAATTTTCCCCATATCTTACAGTTGTTATTGTCAGTAATGGCAAAGAAAACCATTGATAAAAGACGATATGTCAAAAAAATAAGATTAACAAGAAAAGTCTTAGACATTTGCAATAATTTTGTTATACTTAACCTATCGTAATTACGATGTTTCCCTCTAGAATCCAATAAGATATTTAAGTTATGCAATATATCAGATTATTGTCAGTCCCAAAGCACTGGTAACCGTTAATGAAAAAGAAGCATCATGAAGCCAGATAGTTGAAAGAGAAACTTGAAGAGGCAATAGAAACTTTCTCAAAATCATATCGAGAGGTTTAAGAATGGCGAGAGAGGAGCCGTAAGTATGACCCAACTCGAGACAATTCCTCGAAGTTTACATCGTATTTGAAGTTGAAACTGTTATAGGACTTAGATCCTGCCTTCCCTCCTCCTTCGTCCTTTGAATCATAAGATGGATATGTGTGTGTAAAAAATGTTTAGGAAGGAAAGAGAGGAATAACAGTCAGATAGCTAATTCACCGCTCAGGTCAATAGACCCACGACGGGGTTTTAAAAGGGAACACAACCATAGCATTAGTACCTCGTCCTTTGCTGGGATCGAACGATCATCATTCAGTTTATGTGTTGAACGCGCTACTGCTTTTGTACCCTGAGACCAGACAAACAGACAGGCAAGCAGGACGAGATAGAAAGGGAAAGATAAGGTTTGCGTGGCTGTGAGGAAAATAGAATGAATGAATGCAAATCATGTTGACGTGTAGCGAATAAATGGGCTGTTCAGCAATGTATATGATCCTTCAAAGAATATCATATGAAAGAATAAATAGGATATGAGCCATGAAATAATGGCAAATAAAATAGAGAAAGTTGTGTCATATTAACGCCGAGGGGGTTGTGTTTAGTTTCAGTTTGTGTTATTGTTTGTTTATTTAACTGTTGTGTTAGAAGGTTTGTAAGATAGCCTATAACTAATTTTAAAAATTGTGAATGTGTGCCCTATGGCTGGCAATGATTGATTACATTTTTGGAGGCATAGAAATGTAAATCTTATAGATAAGGGACCTGACAGTGTTTGGATTGCCTATTATAGTTTGATTGAAATAATCCGAGCATTAGGAACTGAAATCCTTTGCGTTATTGCCGGAAGGTTAGCTTACAAATTCTAATGATATCTTCTGCCAAGACGTTTGGCTTTAGATTAAGCTTCTTTTCAAAGATTAATATTTATTTGAATTTAAACAACTAAATATGTTTGGTCAGTAAACATATGTATTCAATGAAGTTTAATGTTAGCGGAGGTTTGCGAGCTCTGAGTGCATTATCTAATTGTGTATTCCTTGTTTTTATCTGTATAACTTACATTCTTTTAGATAACTTCGTGATACGCTAAAATTGCTTAAGATTTACAAAAAAGTAAGTATAGCTTAGTTTTACCAGACCACTGAGCTGATTAACAGCTTTACAAATATGAAATTTAACTAGTCTTTATCTTATGAAAACAATTTAGAAAAACACTGATGAGCTAAGCTGATAATCTACCCAGACGCTTTAGATTAGGTAATTAGATACTCGGCATGCAATTACAGCTATTCTCATGAGGTTTGCTTAATAATGTGTGGATAAGTGAGTGTTAAATTAAAGAATTCTGTTTCACCCTTGCTTTCCAGGATATTCCGTTTAGTTATAATATTAAACGTATCGTGTTCACTATACTTACACACAAACATACATACACACACACACACTCACATATGTGTTTGTGTATGGTCATTATTGTACAAAAAATTTAGTATCTCTCCTCCTCTGCATACTTTTTTTAAGACTTTGATTTTTCATTGTTAGCAGAGAAACAGAAATAATAACAGTAAAGTAAATGGAAAAAATGTAGCCTCTCTCTCTCTCTCTCTCTCTCTCTCTCTCTCTCTCTCTCTCTCTCTCTCTCTCTCTCTCAGCACGTCATTCTGATTTCACTGGTGAGTTAATCCTTCCCTTAGGTATTCTTGGTGATCCTTAATCCGTCTGAACTAAATCTGCTTACGCTGAGTCCCTTTCTAAATTTAGTTTTCCCTTGTGGCTATGTGCTCCAGATCATATGGTACCTCGAACGATAGGAAATTGGAATGTATAACTCCAACGAGCCGCCCTTCAGTGTACATTCTTTCTTATCGTCTTTAATACTTTTGTTTTATTTTTGTTAAAATTCTTCGTATGAATTCGATTATATAACTCTCTAAACAAAAGGTTACTGTGAACTCATTTCAAATCAAATTTATTTGTTGTATATTTTATACCTACTGAGATTAGAATTAATACTGTCCGATATTATTAGCATATGAGATAGGCTTTAAATATTTGTCGACAATTAAATTTAAACAAAAGCACAGTACTGTGAGAAACAAAAATGTGTTTCCTTAAAAATCTGCACCGCTCAAAGAAATATTCATGTATATAAAAGTTAAGTCTATGCACAAAGGCCAAAGCAATTTATGCTACTATTAGCAAATACAAATAAGACATGTTCGAACAGTAACTCTTCCAGTGATAGATAATGCAATTAAATAGCGACCTGTGTGTCTACGAGAATGCGTAAACGCAAAATAAATGCAAGTATTCACTTTCCTCTTTGGAATAAGAAGAATTGGCAGACGATAAATAAAAAAAAAATTCTTTTTCTTTTCACCTATACTTCCTCTCCTCTCTTCTTGGAACGCGCACTCTCAAGAGAAAATCAAATTTTAAAGGACGTAAAAGAGTCCACCAGGCAAAATCTTGTAGTCGTAAACTTCTAAATTTATAAGTTAATGAATTCGATTTCGCGCGTACCCAGTGTTCGTTCCGGAAGCGAGACAGACGTAAAGATGTAGGAGTAGAGAAGGAAAAAGGGGATAACTTCCTAAACCAGAGGATACGTCCGAAAGTAAAAAAAAAAAAAAAAAAAAAAAAAAAAAAAAAAAAAAAAAAAAAAAAAAAAAAAAAAAAAAGACTGCAAGGAGAGAAACTGAAGAAAAGAAATTTGTTGAAAGAACTTTATAGAAAACTTTCCTCGGCGTAAAATATTAATCATGCCAAAGCCCTGAAAGCACCATCCAGAGTTTTACACATGAGATAAAGTGCATCGTCCTTGACTGACGATACTGCAATGGGGCCTGCTGCATCCAATAGTACTGGATGTTCCTTACAGAAATTCAATTATTCATAGCTTTAGTTTTCTATATGTATCACCCTGTTTAGTATACAAAGGAAGCGGTTAGCTTCTTCACTTTTACACGTAAGGAATCATTTAAACTCATTTTAAATTTTGCACCTGAAATATATGTGCATGGGAGCATATTATAATAGATTAATTAATACTATTAACTTTGAATAATGAATATGAAGATGATTCTGATGGTCATTGTGGCAATGATTAGCAAGAGCTACTGTGAATAAATTTTAATCCATAACTGGTAGGCCCTACTTTTTAAAGAAATATAATGAATTCCGTTGCACTTATAAATGATTTTGCGCTCATTAATGATATTACTAAAACTCAAAAATTCAGGTAAAACTGCCAAACATATTTGGGAATTGAAAGTATATATTAAATTTAGCGCAAGTGTTATGTAATTGTAAGTTTATTACTCTATTCAAAAATGCCTAATTCTGCATCTCAAATGAAACACATTAGGTGCACATGTATTTTAAGCATGGCTACAGCCAGCAGATGACTATGCAGTATTTCTGAGAATAAAGTAGGCATTACTCTTCCGAGACACATACACACACATATACAAACATACATACATACATACATACATATATATATATATATATATATATATATATATATATATATATATATATATATATATATGTCTGTGTGTATATATATATATATATATATATATATATATATATATATATATATATATATATATATATATATATATATATATATATGTCTGTGTGTATATATATATATATATATATATATATATATATATATGTCTGTGTGTGTATATATATATATATATATATATATATATATATATATATATATATATATATATATATATACATATATACATATATATATATATATATATATATATATATATATATATATATATATATATATATATATATATATATATTGCTTATTTGCTTGATTGTGTTGTACGTATCCTGCAAATTCATAAACGAAACAGAGAGAGTTTTCAAAGATTATTCATGATCCGGGATCAGCCACTTCCACTGTCCTCCCTTGTCGTAATTACTGACAGGGACAGGGAGAAGCCATCAACTCTGCCAATGGTGTTGGGGTCCTACACGGTCTTTAAACAAACCTTAATTAAAGAGGAACTTGTGGTTGGAAGGGTACGAAGCGCTGACCGGGGGCTGCCTGCCACGATTTGCTAGCAATGAATTTTGACGGTTGGTGTCATATGCGCTAGTCGTGTTGATTCATTTCATATATGATTGCTTTGTACTCTTTTTTTTTGCGTATAATCTTCCTAACTGCATTAAATGGCAGGTTTTATTTTGTAAATGAATAGTCTTGTCCTGTGCGTTCGAATTCTCTCGTCGAATCAACGTTTACGTTGCATTTAAATGAAGATTTTTGTGCAATTTTTCCTTTTCAGTTTTGATGAAGATTACAATTAGGTCATTTTAGCTTTCCGTAAAAGAAAACTATTGAGATGGCTTTGTCTGTCCGCAGTTTTTCAGTCCGACCTCAGATTTTAAAAACTACTGAGGCTAGAGGGCTGCAAACTGGTATGTGATCACCCACCCTCCAATCATCAAACATACCAAATTGCAGCACTCTAGCATCAGTAGTTTTTATTTTATTTAAGGTTAAAATTAGTCATGTTCGTACGTCTGGCAACGCAACAACAAAGATCACCACGGCCGGCTGAGAGTTCCGTGGGCCGTGGCTGAGAGTTTCATACAGCATTATACGCTGTACAGAAAACTCTACTGGGCCGAAAAAACTTCGGCGCATTATTTACTTGTTTTTATATAGTATGTAAGTGCGTATGTTTTAGCCTTGTTCACTAAATGGGACGTTAGTAGTGAGCAATTTTCACATCGCCATTTTTATTCTCCTCTTCTGTAAGACTGAAAATAACACACCTCTTATCCAAGAATTTGAAGATAATTACGTCTGCCATAGAGCAGGAGGAACCTTTCGTTTGCAATTGGATTTATGAATGTGTGAGGTTTCGATCTCTGACCTTTTATAAGGTGCGGAAATGGAAGGGAACCTTTTAAAAGTCTCTGAACGTTACCTCTATATCAGTGGTTCTCAACCTGGGGGGCGTCAGCAATTTCCAGGGGAGGCACGAGCCCTAGGGAAAAATTACAAATTCTCTAACTATATTCGTTATCCTCTTAACAAGAGTGAGGAACTAATATTCAGAAGTTTATGAAAAAATGCTAAAGTATCGCCTTATAACGTTAGTTTCCTACAGTCTACTCTAGTTACACTTGTTGGGCTTTCCGTGTTTCGTAATTATTTACCTCCCTCACTATCCCTCGAAACCCCTTCTCTCTCTCTTTTTTTTATTTCCTTTAAATCTTGGAGGGAATTTTACTCATAGATGCAAGGTGGGGGGTGGGGTGGAGGGAAGGACAACTCTTAAAGGGGGCGTGATAATAAAAAGGTTAAGAACCACTGCTCTATATAGAAGGGGCTCTGATGAGGTTAGATTTAGGACCTACACTTTGGCCTCCATTTTTAGTAACTGAAGTCTATAGAAAGATCTTGTAGTTTTTTTTTTTTTTTGCAACGGTTAAAAATGGACTTGTAGACATGTATATTTCCATGGTCATTCTGAAATGTTGAAGATATATGGATATACATAACTAAGAGATTAGAATTTGTTACTGAACGGCAGGAAACTTTACTAATAGAATATAGTTATTTTTTTTTAAAGGACATTGTCAGTTCCCTCGAATTTTATTTACAGCTGTGTTCTTTTTCAAAGTTTAAAGTTACTAAATGAATCAACGCAGACAGAAAGGCAAAAATTGAATTAGAAAAAAGGCGAGCGTGATAAAAAAGATGATAGACTTGGAAAAGGTCTGGAAAACTTTCTCAAATTTAGTTTCCGAAGTTTCCCGACTCTTGGAGGATCTACTGTTATTATTCCTTAAAATGAAGCCGCGCTTCTGTATCAACTGGCAACAGAGGACGATAAACTTCTGTATTATTGCTTCTTCTTCGTCCTTTTCTACTACTGTATTTTATAATGGTACCATTAAGCCCGCGCTCACTTCTTTTCAGCTTTTACTCTCTTTACTCCGTTTACTCATTCCAAATCATTTATGTGTCTGCTTAAAGCAAGAATAAGATTTTACCCAACCTTCTATTTTTTCGTTCACTGGCTAATGACAAATATAACACTTTGATTCTTGATTTAATTTTGATTCGTTAACTTCAAAATTTTTTGGCTAGAATCACCGTCAGAAGTAAACCAGATAAGAATTTCAATCAAGTAATATAGGGAATTTCGTCGCATTACTTAATAAAAGCATTTTTTAACAATTATTTCCTTCCAAGGTGCTGAATTTCCTACTGTTCTTTCCTTGTTTACTTTATTTTTCATTTACTTAATGTTTACGTTTGCGCTTGCAAAAGATGTTGGCAAGTCTTCTTAAATCATTTATATGAATGGAAATTACAGAACAAAGAAGAAGAAGAATAGAGGATAACTGAAAATATCTAATTTGAAAGAAAAGGGCTGAATGTGTAAATTAATAAAAAAATAAGACATTGAAAATAACCCATGATGTTCTAAAGCAGGCCTGTGCAAGCAATGGTAGAGGCTATGACTTATACCAAGGAAGAGGACTTTGGTTACAATAGGTGTAATCCGATGTAACATAATTAAATATATCCCCCAGATCATATATAACAGATAAAAATGCCTCAACCATTCAAGTAAAAGAACAGAAAGAAGGAATATAGCAGAGCTGCCAAATTGTTTGTGTGACATGGGTTGATGGTCTCTCTTATTCTAAAGTTTGCTATACATGCAAGCTTTCCTATCGCCCTGCAACCGAATTAAATGATAAAAGAGAAGAAAATTTTGCAATTATTCACTTTAACTTTTCGCCATCTAATACCATGACGTTTTCTTTTTCCTTTCAGGCTGGTATCGTCTGCTCGTTTGACAACGAAACCTTTAAAGTCTAGCTATGGGAGCAAATGCATTAATTGATGTTATTATCACTGCCATTAATTCAAGGTAAATTTTTATTCGTTTGTGAATATTTTCCTGATGTTTTAGTTCAACAAAAAACGGATCTTGAATGTTAGTGTATCAAGAGAATGTGTATGCTATTTTATGCAAAATTACTTCATTCTCTCTCTCTCTCTCTCTCTCTCTCTCTCTCTCTGAAAAAACACGAAACACGATAGGGTTGAAAATGGACTTGGCAATGGGCGCGTAACAGAATGCATTATACCCAGTCGAAGCGAAAATGAAAACCCGCCTAAAGAATTTGAAGTTTTATTGATAGCGAGAATCGGTGATACCAAAGAGATTACCTTCCCGTGCAATTCAAACCCTATGAAAAATTGTAGCCTTCACAAAACGAAGATTACCGGAGCCATGATATTTTGCAATGCTGCGATGGGATAGTAAATAAAACTTCAAAAACAGATGTAACTTTTCCTATTGTTTCTATTTCTTTGAGTAAGGAAAGAACTAATGTACAGTTCTTTATAATCCCCACCTACTTCGGTTTTAATATTCTGAAAAGAAAACTATTGTGCCGGCTTTGTCTGTCCGTCAGCACTTTTTTCTGTCCGCACTTTTTCTGTCCGACCTCAGATCTTGAAAACTACTGAGGCTAGAGGGCTGCAATTTGGTTTGTTGATCATCCACCCTCCATTCATCAAGCATACCAAATCGCAGCCCTCCAGCCTCGGTAGTTTTTATTTTATTTAAGGTTAAATTTAGTCATAATCGTGCTTCTGGCAACGGTATAGGATAGGCCACCACAGGGCAGTGGTTAAAGTTTCATGGGCCGCGGCTCTTACCGCATTATACCGAGACCACCGAAAGATAGATCTATTATCTGTGGCCTTAATTATACGCTATAGCGACTGTACAGAAAACTCGATTGCTCCGAAGAAACTTCAGCGCATTTTTTTTACTTGTTATGTTAAACATGAATTTGTTTCTTTATTAATATTTCCTAGAATCAATTCCTGTATCTAGAACTGAAACAAAATCATCCTCAATTGACTCGACGACCACGATGCTCAGTTTCAATGTCAAATCATTAACAAACAAAGGAAAATTGCCTAATGGGTTTTACGAATAGTTGAGGCAATGAAGGAGATAAAACAAAAGAAAACTGCACATAAATCCAACCTTTGTAAATTCGGCTCATATGTTCATATCTTTTGTTATGTTTTTCACAACATAAGGCATATTAGAAGTGGAGAAAAATATTTAAGGTCAATGAAGATATCTCTTATGGGCCATATACGAAAGAAAAGTTTTGTTTCTGTCACGAGAGAAATTAAAACTAATGAAATTGTAAACAAACAAATGACGTTAGTGGGGAGAGGCGAAGGCTTTGGGAACGGCGCACTTAAGAACTGGATAACGCAGGGTTACCCTTAAGAGACTTTCTAGGTTTCTATTGTAAATAAATGATTTTGTTTTATATTTTCAGTCTCTAGTAAAGGTAGTCGCACTCGCTTAATATTTCTAGCCTGTCTACATCTATCTATATCAGTCTATTTATCTATCTGTCTTGGTTGCGTTTGACCATTTAATTATTAATATCTCTTGTGTTCATATATTTTTCAACACATCAGTACACACACACACACACACACACACACACACACACACACACACACACATATATATATATATATATATATATATATATATATATATATATATATACCATATATATATATATATATATATATATATATATATATATATATATATATATATATATTTATATATGTTATATATATGCATATATATATATGTATATATATATATATATATATATATATATATATATATATATGTGTGTGTGTGTGTGTGTGTGTGCGCGTGTGTGTTTGTGTGTGTGTGTACACACTTTCCCATGATTTTCGAAATCTTTTATCATCTATTCACGTTGAGAGATAGGTAGAGGCCAGATAAAATCAATATTTTCTTACCAACATGGAAACAAAAGGCTACTGATAAAGGGCACTAAAATTCAAAAGCTATCCCGTCGAAGGTAGGGGACGAAATGTCAAAATGGGGTAGAGCACAATAGAAGAAGGAGAGGAACAATAAAATCTTAAAAGGTCACCTGAGAGATTTGCAGCCACCCCTAACTTTAAATAACATATATGATTATATAATCAAAAAATTTAAGAAAATGAAATATTGATGGAGTAAGACAGCAGAAGTTTAAGGGGACTATAAACACTGAGTATGCATATACTAAGAGCGGACTGAAACGGCAGAAGAATGTAAGCATTTCAGACTACAGTCTTTGAAAATAATTATTTCTATCGTTCCATTGATAAATGCTAATTTGTAGTTAAACTTGCCAAATTATTTGTGGAATCGGGTATGCATACATGAATTGTTGTAATAGTTGTAATTTGCATTAATAGCCCATCACGTTTTCTTTTCTACTTGAACAATTTCAAATTCAACTTTAACAAAATTTTTTAGTAAGATCTACGTCGTCAAACAGACCAGCCAAAGAATTTCATTGTTTTGCTTTATCGTCTGTATCCTGAAGCGTGTCCACGCAGTTGTGTAAGTGTGGGCGTCACTGGTAACTACGCAGTTACTGAATATGCTATGAATAATATAAAGGTCAGACTATCTGTGAAGTTTGTAAACACTTCTTTGTACTCCTACGCAACTTGAAAATACGACCCAACGTGTTTTGCTGATGACGGCTCATTGCAACATATCAGTATGAAAAAACATGCCTTTAGTGGGCAACCCTTCCTGAAGTGATATTCGCATTACCTGATACAAATTATGGTTCCAATGTAACAGGTTCTAGTTAATGCCAAAGTAAACAACTTTTCTCTCATTTGATATTTGTAAGTTTCCTTTCTCTATTTATCCGGCTTAGAAAGATAGTATTAATCTTATGGGGCCTATAATTAGATTAGAATGCCACCTGGATTAAAAAAAAATTAAGCAAGAAGAAATAAACTGAAAAGAAGCTTTATTGCCATCAAACACAACTGCAAATATAACTGGAAATATAGAACATAATCAAATACTGATGTGAAAAAATATATGATGCGTCAATTCTTGCCAAAGTTGATCACGAGAAAGTTTTCATTTATTTTTTTTCTTTCTGCGTATTCCGTGAAATAAAGGATCCAGTATATGGGAGCCCAAACCATTTTTGACAGGAAATTCGCCACACAGAGAGTGTCATGCTCATTACTCTTCACAATTTTTACCTTTGTTGCCCAAAAAAAACTTCAAGTTTCGTTCTGATATATTTTCAAAAATATTTTTACCAGCTCTGTGTGTGTGTGTGTGTGTGTGTGTGTGTGTGTGTGTGTGTTCGTGGTAATTTACTATTGGTGCATAACGTATGAAAACACAATATTTACATATTTCATAACGACTATGGTTCACGGGAATCTCTATGAATTTTATTTTTAAAAAATCCTTGCTCTAAAGTAAAGATTCTGAGTAATATTTCTAATAGTTGGCAGCATCTATCCTCAAAATTTTAAATTTGTATATTCATGAATATTAAAAATAGATAATAAGCAATAATGCGGATGAAATAACACAGACAATAACAAACTTTTAATCTACTCTTAGTAACCACTTTTAATGGTTGCATTGTAAAACAGATGTGTAACAAAAACCATAGTTAACACACACACACACACACACACACACACACACACACACACACACACATATATATATATATATATATTATATATATATATATATATATATATATATATATATATATATTTATATATATATATATATGGGTGTGTGTGTGTGTGTGTGTTTGTATGTGTGTCTGTAAGTACAGGTATACGTAGGGGCTAGACTAGGGCTACAGAAGCACACTATAATTTTAGTTTTAATGTCAAGTATACACCACGCTTGAACATCAAGACTCACTGTTTGTAATGCTGTTATTTGTGTGCTTAAAGAGAATGAGACATATGGGATAAGGCAGTGAATACTGAATGTTATCGATCTGTCGATGAGCTACTAATAAATTGTGTCTGGCTGGGGGAAGAGAACTGCTGAATGATGGGAGATTTAGAAGGAAGACCAGCCAGCGCACGCGCTCATAAACACCCACATGCGCGCGCAGACGCACACGCACACACACATATATGTGTTTTTACTGAACCACGCTTCTTGAATCAAAACTGTTGATTATACCGTGTCATTATTTACATCACATTATCTGAAACCGGAGTCATATTAGATATATCTTAAAATAACCGCCTGAAGAAATATTGGCTTTTAATCAGAACTCGAAGGCAGGGAGAGTAGATCAGCAGGTTTAACGTTTTATCAGTAAAATGAGATGTACATTGGCATGCGTGGTGTGGGTTCTGTTCTATCTGTTTATAAATCTTCTATATCTGACCTTTAACCGTAAGTAAACTAAATGATACGCATTTAGATACAAGCGCCAGTCAATGAAGATCATTCGTACCCATTACTGAGAGAGCGCGTTGTTGTTGGAAATGGAATTGGAATATAAGATTTAGGCCGAAGGCCAAGCGCTGGGACCTATGAGGTCATTCCGCGCTAAAAGGAAAATTGAGAGTAGAGGAGGTTTTTAAAGGTGTAACAGGAGGAAAACCTCGCTGTTGCACTATGAAACAATTGTTAGGAGATGGTGAAAAGTAAGGTGAAAGAAAGAGAATATGAACGGGGGTACAGTAAAAGTAAAGAAAGGGGCTGCAGCTAGGAGCCGAAGGGACGCCGCAAAGAACCTTGAGTTCATGACAGTTTTGGGCCCTACGTCGGTGAGACGAATATAACAGGAAAGCAGAGAAGCCAACGAATTTCCATGTTACTGACTCTGCGGACTAGATTTGCTGAAATGCTTGCTGAACTCACGCCAGTCGAGGTTCCTCGCGTGAAGTGATTAAGAACGAAAGTTATCGTTAAAGCAATCACGTCTATCTCGTTTATTTGCAAACTACGTCACCAAACGACATGTAAAATGTTCTGAGTCTACATCACAGTTCAAGCTTTGTAAAAACATTGTCAAGAGAAAATACCCCGAAATAGCCAACGTTGACAACAATTATTAAGAAATTGATATTACGGTTAAATATTGGTTTAGCAGTTTCTGAAATCAGTACCTTAAGAAAAGTAAGTTAACATTTGCAAATTTTATTCGGGCCAGCCCTAGGAGAGCTGTTAATCAGCTCAGTGGTCTGGTTAAACTAAGGTATACTTTTTTATAATTTCTTTGTAGAACAACAATACAATTTATGCGATCTCTGGCCGAGTAATGTAAATTCTAAAGTTATTTTTAAAAAGATACTGAAGCTCCACATAATACTTTACATCGCGTCCAGAAAATTCGGGGAAAAAAGAAATGTGTCTAGTCTCAGAAAACATAAATTGGAGAATCTTATGATAAAAGTGCCTCACTTAATGGCCACTCAGTTTATTGGATAGGTCTGCCTGTGCCTTCATAAAGCCACCTAAACAAAAATTTATCTATATTGAAATTTTTAACCTTTGTAAATCTTCATATGAACAACAAACTACAAAAGGGCGTGGGCAGTCATCGACAGTTGTTGATTACATTTTAAGACTGCATTCAGTCGGTCATTTCTTAAGCTCTAGCCGTGATAGATCTTTGAATAGATCATTTTAGAATGAGGATTAGGGTCGATGGAAAAAGTTACGCAGACTTTTATGTGAATATAAATTATTTTACTGTAAGCAATAATACACCTGGAAGAAAGTTGTGGTAGTAGACGCAGTAATGCCACAAATACAAGTGTCATCTTTCTCTGTATCTCGAAGCCTTTGACATGAATTTAATTGTTTTATAATATAGTCAGGCTTTTTCTTCTTATATCTTACTATTTCTTTGCAGATTCCAGGTTAGGATCCAGAAATGCGGTTAGAACAAACATCTGACACTGGAACAATACAGCGATGATCATCAATATGGAAGTTCCTTGAAATTGCATCTTGGTTGCTCGTTACCTCAATATGGTAAGTATTCTCTCTACTTTTGTCTTCATGTTTCCCTTCACTTCCATGGCTTGCTTGTTTTATTTCCTGCTCTGCATGCACTTAAAACACATCCCATTCACAGATCACATCACACGGCTGATAATTTTGTTATTATCATCTTTATACTTAACTGCGTCCCGGAATTTGCAGCCAATTATCAAAACTGGAATGTGCAAATGAATGATTCCTTTCATTACGATTCTATCGGCTTATATAACTTCATTCCGGCGGCATGACTTACCGGTGTTTAGAGAAAATTCCCCTTCCCAATTCTTTTAAAATATGACGAAAAATTTACTATTTAACTCATTGCATGCGTATTATACATGAAGAGAGAGAGAGAGAGAGAGAGAGAGAGAGAGAGAGAGAGAGAGAGAGAGAGAGAGAGAGAGAGAGAACACTCTGGAATGGAATTGCATTCGGAGAGAGGAACTTTCATGAACGTGCGAGTTCGAGCAAAAATATCTGCATCTTTTGGAAAAGACGAGATTTTGCGACTTCCATGGGCCACTGGAATCCGAAATTCAGTTTGCATTATGAACGGAAATCAGCGAAATCCGTTTTCATTCCTCACAGAAACCTCATTTCCAGATTCCATTTTCACTACTCAGTTCGGAAAGCCAACCTTCTTCCAGAATCGAGAAATAAAAAGCAAAAAGCAATATTAATAGAGAATTTCTACGATTATCTTTTAATTGTATGAGAAGGAAAATTACAATTTCATGTTCCAAGCGCTAATATTTCTTTTAGTCATTAAATTATATAAGGGATTCAGCTTTCGAGAATTGCAGTATTAACATAAAAGGCTGACCATAACAAATTAAAGAATAAAAGACAACAAAATAAATCAAAGGAAATATCAAAGACATCAGTCTACAGATAATATAGAGCATTTATACTGAGTTTTATAATTTAAAAAAATAAAGAAAACCCATGAATATATATTTTAATCCAGAACAATACCAACGACGGTAATCTCTAAGTGAACCCAAATAAAACAATTAAGAAGAATAAAAAAACACCTTTCCTATATATAATAGTAACGTAAACCACCAAAACCAAATCATTCCCTCTTCTATGTATGTATGATGTATGCATGTATGTATGTATGTTTGTATTTGTAGGCAAGAAAAAATAATCAGAGATTAAATCACTGATAAAGGCCGGAACGTGTAGAACAGTGGTTCTTAACCTTTATTGGCTCATGCACCCTTTCATCATATGTCAGAATGTCATCCCCTCAACCCCCCACATCTTTCCAAAATTGACTGCCTCAAAGGTGCAATCCAAATATGCATATAATACCAAAAATCGTTGATCACAATTCGCGCCCTGAAACTCTGAAATTTCCCCCGTAGGGAGAAATTCCCCCTTGGTTGAGAACCACTGATATAGACGAAGGTGGCAACATACGAAACGACTGCTGAAGAGCGCCATAAATATCTAGGCTTCAGGAAGTGCTCGAGGGAACATTCTTGAAACGTCAATACTTGACGTCCCAGACTTCATCGGTAACATTGAAATAGGGGTCTGAAGTATTTGATCGATAACACAAGCTTGGTTTTTTTTTTACTGTTACATTTCACCATAGTCATATGGAAATTATAGACATGCATGTACGATGCAGTATACATATATATAATACTGGCAATCTTCTTAGACACGGAGATATATTATCGAGTTGTATTCCATATAAGAAAATGAAATATGTAAATGGTTAGAATATGCTGAACAGTTTCGTCCTCCAGTGGACCTCTTCTTGGAGCGTTCCTTAATAAAGGATCCAAGAAGAGGTCCACTGTAGGACGAAACTATTGGGCATATTCTAACCATTTACATATTTCATTTTCCGATGTGGAATACAACTGAAATGCATATATATGTATATATAAATATGTGTATATGTATATATATATATATATATATATATATATATATATATATATATATATATATATATATATATATATATATATATGGCACTAAAAGTCGGAAGAGATAATGTTCCTAGAGTATTACCATGTAGAGTCAGATGGGAGGATAGAGTGAAAAATAAAAACTTAGACAAAATTACGAGAGTTCTGTATGTAGATAAAATAATGGCATAGGGAGATGAATTTCACTACCCAGGAACGGTAGTACCTATTGTCTCAGTTGTGTAATTTCCTTTATGATTTTATTTCTCACTCGATCCCCCCATCTGACTCTACATAATAATACTCTGGGAACCTTATATCTTTTATTATATTTACAAATTTACGGGGAATACACTCTTTTAAAAAAAATGACAATTGAAGCAAAATGCCCTATAAGAAATAATGAGCGAAAAACATTTTATTTAGGGTTCTGAGGGTCGTCGTCAATCACGTGATTCGGGTAAAACATCTTATATGTTTCCCACCAATAAAATCGATTTTCATGTCTCCCTCCGCTTCCCACTTTAACCAACCCATCAGTTGCTCTGCAAACAGATTGGTCATCTAAATTATGTTTACTATGTAAGCATTTCTCTTACGTTAACTCACCTTATGAATTTCCTAGAAATGATTTTTTTTTATATTGATGTATTTAATCTTTATGTGGCAATGTATGGCAATAGTGATATTCTATATATCATTAATTACTGGTTATATATATTACGTACTCTTCAATCTTATATGTTTATATGGAACCTATCCGTCTGTCATTGTGATTACTCAGAGTTAGTTTTATATTTCATATATACATATCGCCAAAGTCCGTTGAAAAAAAAAACTCCAACAGCTGTAAAAGATTTACTTAATGTTCACGACTGACTTAATTCTTTTAAAGCTATTCTCCTACAGCGGGATTTCTCGTGCAAAAAACTCAGTTCTCACATCGCACAGTCATTTCTTTTTATAGCAATCGTAGCAGTCATATATAATGTACATGCTATTAAGTATCCACGAACGATGATCATCAAGAAACCTCCATAAATTCACACATGAAATGAGTCATGTTATTACTCCCCTGTCCCTCATATTCTTCGAGCACTGGTAACATCCTCTTGATCTCTTACTCCGTCGCTTTATCTTATAATTTTTCAGTCCCGTAAAAATGACAGGTCATTTACGAAAATTGATTTAAGCGAGAATGAATGGAAAGGTCATTTAGATGAGACAGACTGAGAGATGCCCGAATTCACTTAGACGAAGAAAAAAATTACGATGATCTCTTTGCTCGTCCAACTTTTTGAAGCAGATTTGATATTGAGTTTTCTATATTGTTCCTTAGATATGAAAGAAAAATGAAAAATAACGTGATATATATTTTATATGCGTTAAATATCATATCCGTAGCTTACGTGTGTGTCGTAACATATATATATAATAAATATTTGGTATTTAAACAACCGATCTTGTTAGGCTCTTAGAAAGGATTTAAAACATACGAAAAAGGAAAAAATATTTTAAACCGATTTCGTATTTTCTTCTGTTTTTCAGCTCGGCTGAATAATATATAATTTGCTTAAAGAACTTTAGGACACATTCGTTGTATCACTGATTATCAAAATCACTTAGATTAAACAGAAAAAATTCAATAACTAATCTTTATTACTAAGAGTCAATTAATTTAATATTTAACATACACTGACGTGCATTCTCTAAATGCATGTTTGCACTATTTTACAGCTCTGGGATAAAATGAGAATTCTGTTAAATGAAGTTTTCCTTTTATAATCAGTTTTCCATGATACTTTCATGGTGCTCAAGAAATGCAAGGGTCTTAGCATACCAGCACAATTGCGGATAAAATATAGCAACTACTAACCCACACAAATTGCTAATGTGTTGTTAGTATCTTAGCGCTCATATTCCTATGTTTCCCATTCAAATAACATTCTAAAAGGAAGGCACCTCCATAAACCCTTTTCCTTACAAGAAGGCTTATCTTTAATACCGCCCGTATGGCAAGAGACGGTAAAGGAAACAGTGAATGGCTCGCATAAAAATGAAATGCGACTCTTGTCGGGGAAGCGTCATAGTGAAAGGGCCGAAAAGATCATCGTTGGGGAGTCCAATCATGGTCTTCGAGTAGTGACGAGCCGCTTGCAATATTTATTAATTGCTGGGAAATTGCAATATATTGCAATTTCATTCATACTCG